>JAOXOE010084979.1:0-26864 GCA_028565055.1 Phoeniculus purpureus
TCTGGCCAGCCTGATCTAGGGTGGGATGTCCCTGCCCATGGCAGGGGGGTTGGACTAGATGATCTTTCGAGGTCCCTTCCAATCCCTAATGATTCTGTGATCTTTGCAACAGCCCCAGAGATAGCAAACCGGCCACTAAAGAGATATGATGCTGATTCTCTAGGCAGTCAAAGCTACACCCCTTCCCTCTGCCTATAGGTCTTGTCAAGAAACAGAATGAGGGGATTCACAAAACCACAGAATCTTTAGGTTGGAAAAGACCTTGAAGATAACCAAGCTCAACTCTTAGCCCAACTGTCCCAACCCACTGCTAAACCACATCCCTAAGCTCATGTTATTTTTAATTTATCACTTACAGAACTTGTAACACTCACAGAGGGAACTGACTGACTTCAAAAGGCTGGAGAGTGTAAGCTACAGGAGCAGCTGTGTTTTAATCTGTGCCCTCAGTATAACTCTTCTGCAGCATGAAATTAGGAATGATGTAAAACCAGTCCCACCCTCTCCCAGGTATGCTGCACAAGAGCAAGAAGAGCAACAACTGTTTCACAGATGATCTGGCCATGCATCTAAATAAAGATGAGAGGAATTTTCCTCCTGTGTGTGCTGGAGCCACTCCATAGGGAAAGGGACAAGCAGGGATGACACAAAGTGTCTCACCCACCATGCACCCCATAGCTTCTCATCTACTCTAACCCACTTCACAATCGTAGACGTATTGATCCGTGAGCAGGTACAGGATAAGAAGCAGAGGAGTGTAAATAACACCAGGATTAGGGCTGGGGTCCACAACTACTCTCTCTTGCCAGAGCAGGTGAAAGAGGCATTCTCTAATGCTTTCTTCCAGCAAGGTTCATTTCCTGCACTGCTTTTACGATCAGAACACACTGTTAAGGCAGGAAGGCCTTTCTGGGACAACTCGTTTATTATTAATCTGCTGCCTTCATGTGATCAGCAACAACATCACCATACAATGTCTCCAAAATACTGCCAAGAACAATCAGTTGTGACAGCTTGGAAGGACTCAGCTGCTAAGAACATAGACAGGCTCTTGTCACAAGCGGCTGTCTGGGCAGAACACTGTACTTTGGGGTGAGAAGCCCAAGCAAGCAGTGGGTGTACAAAGTCATCAGGGTTTAGCTGATGAGCACAGCTAAACCCAGCTCTGTTCACAGCTAAGCTCTCCAGGGTATCTGCAGACTGTGTTGCACGAACAGAGTCTTAAAGGCTTTGCTATGGAAGGGGAACCAAATCAAGCATTGCCTCTCCTGGGAACTATCAGTATCTGGTTTACTGCACAGAGCCAAGGACTATTTGGAAGAAAACAGCTGTTCTTCCAAGGTGTGATCCTACCACACAACACAAGACAGCCTAACTCTCATAATTTAAGCTATTAAGATATTACATGCTCAAAGCTTTTCTGTAACAGAAGAAAATCCTTGCTGAATCTGTGAGGGGGAAAACACACCCCCTGCAGCAGAGCTGAGCTGACGTCTGAGCTGCAGAAAGTCTCTTGCCATTGCTTGCCAAACCCAGCAGAAGCAAGCAAAGGGCCCTTCAAGACTGCAAAGGTAGTACACAAGGAGAGATTTGGATTCTTACCTACTTCCTCCCTCCCCCCCATCTGAGGGGATTCACACTTGCTTTTTCAGTTGTGGCTTATCACTCATCACAGGGGATCTGAGGCACTGAAGAGCTTTGGAAAAATAAAGCAAGAAAATATTCCAGCAGGGACTACAGATCTGCTTCTGTATTAAGATCAGGAACAATCATTTCTAAAAGCTGCATTTCCAGCAGCATTCACCACAAAATTGCTTTCACACTGAGCCAGGCTGGCAAGTAGAGATTTAGCCACATGAGGCTATTTTAAATGGACAAACCAAGATGCTGCAGAATACACAGTATAGACTGTTACAGGTTTGCTCCCCAGTTTGCTGCAGAACAGCTTCTCTACCTGAGGCATGAAGTTGTGCAACTAACCCATGTGAAAATGAAGATGAGAAAGAGGCGATTTATCAAGAGGGGGCATTCTTATCAGTCCAGATTTGATGGCTGTGTAGAAGTGGACAGGGCAGAAGATGATAGATCCCAAGTTGACTTCTCTCAACAAAATGCTTTTGCATGCAAAGGTCTGTGGGCATGGTACTACTTTCCCTTGTCGTGAAAAAAAATCTCCATCAGAGATGCTAATTCAATCACAGATGCTAATTCAAATTTCTCTTGCTAAAACTCATTTGATGGGGTCTCATCAGACGTATCCAATTCCACCACACTGCCTGGGAAAGAAAAGCGCAACAGTCCAAGAATTAAGAGAAATTTGACTTAGGGTTCACTTTTCAGACAAACCCAGTATGGATCCACCACAGATGATGCAGATCAGGAGGTGAATGTGTTATTACATGCAACAGAATCTCCAGGGTACTGAGGTTTTAGCTCAAATCCTATCAAGTGCCAGAGGGGAAGATGACTAGAAGCCCACTCAACTCAGTTCTAATCAGAGCTCTCGCTTTCCAGGTCCTTGATCAGCCTCCCACAGCCTCCACTGCCATTTGTAGTGCTTCTCCCCAAAGTATTTCAGTGAAGAAGCTCAGAATGACACTGATAGTCTGTCCTCGCACCCACACAGCCTGAAACACTGATATCAGCCAGAAGGAAACACATCATGAGACCTCACACCAATTTAAAGACAGCCTGTTAGTCTAACTCTTCCCAGAAGATGACGTAAGAAGCCAGAGCTGTAGCCACTGCATTGTGTCAGGTCAAGCAGGACATCCCACCTTGTACAGGGCAGGAAGCGGAAATGAAAGACCTAAACCAACAAAGGGTTGTTTGCTCTGGTCCCAACACCCAAAGCTCCTCAGAGAAGCCCTGTGAGTGACACTGTTCCTGCCATGCTAAAGGACCCCAGTCACCAGCAGCTCCCCACAAAACAATGTTCCTTGAGGAGCCTTCAGAACAAAACTGCTGCATATCTGCTTGTCTGAATCCACAACCCTTAGAGCTGCAAGAGTGAACTGCTTAGGCCCTAGTCCCCCTCAGTCAAGTTTCATTAGCAGCTTGGGGAAGTGGGGAAAAGCTACAATTCATTTGAGAAAAAACAAAGAAGTGGGATACAGTTGCAAATCCAAGCACAGCATGGCCAGAAGAGCAATCAGGGTGGGTCAGACTAAAAAAAAAAAGTCATCTCACCTCCTAAAGTTATAACAGTGCCAGAATACTATACAATTACTTAGAGAAGTGTCATTCTCCTCCCAAAACCCAAGAGCAGCCAGCTGTGTAATAAACCTCCACCCAGAGAACATCTGAGCAGTCATGGTTCGGTTAACAGTTGGATTCAATGGTCTTGAAAGGCTTTTCCAACCTTCTGCAATCCCCAGACATCTGGGAAAAACAAGTCAATGATGGGATTCTCACAAAAGGTACTGTTGGGGACCATAAGGCTCAGCAGATGTGTCTGAAAGTCCTGGAGTGCATCATCTGACAGAGTCAATCACTTGAGATCATGCAGCTTGAGTTTTGTTAGAGCGTCCATAGCAGACTAGAGTGACTAGAACAAGTTTTGTCTCCCCTTGCAGGATAAGATAAGCAAGGTCAAGGTTAAGCCCAGGCCGTTGGCTGCACATAGGAGTTTGTCTGTCAGCTATCCCAGACTCTCTCAGCTTTTCACCCACAAGCTCACAATTTATTAAGCTTTGATCACCCTCCCTGGCCATCCTTCCTCAACTCTCAGATGGATTTCATGACACAAAACAAAGCATCAGCATATTTAGCAGCAGGGGAAACTATGCCTTTGGTTAAACACCTCAAGTAGGAAGGAAAATTATGACAGAATTTTCATTGTGCAGTTTTTTCTGCTACAAAAGAGGGATGAGAGGGATGAGCTACCCACTACTGTGAAGGTCAACTTGCACCAGGGGGACAGCAGTTCCCATTTCAGTGATAGCAATAAACTGGAAGCAAGACAAGAGTGTGTACCAAGAACATTTAATAATTCATTTTGCATGTGCTTTGTTTTAAACCTTCTGCTTCTTGCCAATTTAGCCGATATCCAAAGAGCTGGTGCAGAATTATAGGATCAGACTAGTTAACCATGTTGGGCTAAGTGCTGGTCTGTCTTACAGCCCTACAGTTTCATTTAAATTTTTAATAGGGTTGCAGAGATTTAATGAGGCAGGTCTTAATCCACACAGCCAGGGTCCAAACTGTAATCCCAGGCACAACCTTGATTTTCAGAGAACACCACTCATCAGATCCAAACAAAAGAACCAGCTTGTACCGTGACACACCTCAAAAGGTAAACATAAGAGAATTTGAAGTGTCTTAATAAAATTATGTAAGTGGCCACGAGTTCTGAAATAAAGGCACCCACTGTCTTCCCTTCTGAAGCATGACATACAGCTTAGATAGCTGTGCACAAGGAGGACAAGATGGTGAAATGGGTAGAGAATTGAGGACTAGGAGAGCTCTTCTCACTGCATTTAGTTAAGTTTATCCTCCTAAAGAAACAGCAGCTACAGTTAAAAGCTCTTTCTAGAGCAGATGAGTTTAAGCTGCCCATTTTCAGAGCTATTGGCTGTTCCTGACACTGTACAACAGGTAGAGCATCTCCAGCTTTTAAAAGCTCTGAGCTCAGTTGTTCCTTAACCATTCACATGCAGCAGCCTATGTGACAGTTCAACTGTGTGAGCAGCTAAACCCCAGAAATAACAGCCTGAAGCAAGCCCAAATAACTAAACAGGAACCAGCCTGGGGGGGGTTACACACTGAAGTCATTTTAGACTTTTGTGGTGGGGAGGCAGGTAAGGGACACAAAAATAGCATGGGCACATCAGAAATACCAGAGCCTCACTTTTCTAGTTCTCTTCAAGACACTGTCAGGAGAGCAACAGTCTATTTTTATATCTCTCCATCTCAAAAAACAAATTAAAAAAAACCAAGCCAAGACTCCAAAACCCAAGTTAATACCAAATTGGACCAAAGTGGAGCTGCGGGAATTAGGTAGTACTGGGTGGTTTAAACTCTTCCTGCTGAGCTTGGATGCAGTGAGGTCAGTAAGTATGGGGAGGTCTAATAGCTAAAGGCCTTCTATGAACCTTTGGGTTGAGACAGGTACATTAAGCAGCAGCTGCTACTGCTGCATCCAGGCAGCCTTAGAAGGCAACAGTGATATCTGCCCTTCATGTTGAAAAGATTAATGTTAGCATGGAGTGTGGCTTGATGAATGTTGATATCTTCTCCATCCCTTGTGCCTTGTTCCATAAGGACTACCTCCAGCTATTTCAGCTGAATTTTTGCTGTCCAGGCAGGCTGACAGCACACAAAAACAACCAAATTATGAGTCTTAACAGACACAGACCCACCTCACCAACAGCCACAGGCAATGGTACTGTAAGCTCTTCAAAATGAACTGGTTTGCAAGCCAGGCTATGACAGATGATGCCGCCGGTCAGTTGTGTACTAACTTGTAGTCTAGGATCAGCATGCAAGTATGACAAAAGCTTCCAGGTCCTCATAGGAAGTACATTAAACCACTCTCTGCTTAGCCTCAGTGCATGCCTGAATCACATGCCATTTGGAACAGAGACAAGAGCTGCTTAAGAAACCACCAAGAGGAGACACCTGTTGTGCTCTGTCCACCAGCTTTCCACTAAACCTTGCAGAAGAGGGAACCTGCCAAATACCACCATGCTTAGAGACAGTGAAAATACCATAGTAACATCATAAAATCTAATCCAAAAAAGGAACATGTTTTGGAGACCATTTGAGGAAAGGTTGAGGGAGATGGGATTGTTTAGCCTGAAAAGGAGGCTTAGAGGAGACCCTATTGCCCTTTACAGCAATCTGGAAGGAGGTTGCAGGGAGGCCACTGTCAGCCTTTTCTCCCAAGTAACTGCTGCTAGGACAAGAGGAAATCGCCATAAGCTGCTTCAGGAGAAGTTCAGCTTCAAAATTAGGAAAACCTTATACAGTGAAAGAGCAATTAAACATAGGATAGGTTGCCCAGGGAAGTGGTGGAGTCACCATCCATGGTGGTTTTCAAAAGGTGAGTGGATGTGGCACTATGGGACATGGTCTAGTGGTCATGGAGGTGTTGAGTTAAAGGCTGGACTTGACCTTTAGAGGTCCTCTCCAGGACCTCTAAACTTATCCAGTGGTATGGTTTCCTCTGAAAGAATAATTTTTTGAGGTCTGTTAGGAGGCTTAGTGGTCCTAAGTGGGCAAAGATGAACTTTTCTCTTCAGATCCTCAAAACCCTAGAGAAAGCTGTAGCGTTCAGCTTGTTAGAGATGCACCCAAATCCTGGCATAAGGAACAAAATATGTAATTAAGTCTCACAGTCAAGTAAGCCTCATCCTCTGCTGTGTTCTGTCCCCACAACCCATAATCCCTTTATAGCATTTCAGTCAAGCAAGGGCAAGTTGAACCAGTATCACCAGAGCCAAGGTAAGAAGCTATTTGTTAGCCAGCTAATCTCTCCAGAGTCCACTACAGAGAAGGATGAACTCATCTAGAGACTTAGTCAAAGTGCCTCATGTTTGTCTGTGCAATCTGCTTTTTACGCGGTTTGCATCCAGCCCAGGTAAATCAAGATACTGACACAATTAACTGCAGGCACAGGTTTGGCACAGGTGGTCCCCAGGAAACTGAAGAGCAGGGGGTTCTATTTAATGATGAGCAAGGCAACTCAGCAAGACCCTCCCCACTGAAGGCTGTTGAGACTAGCCAGGCTTACTCAGCTCCCCACAATCCTCCTACTGGTAAAGACAGGGCAGGATCCCTTAAGGACTCTAGCACAAAAGCAGTGACACCTCATCTTCCACTCCCCTCAATAGCCTAAGCACCCTGAGCTACAGATAGGAAATCACCCCCAAATATCTTGTGTTTCAAATCATCTAGATTCTTGATTAAGGACTAGAAACTAGTTTTGAGATAACAGAAACCAAGCCGCCAAACACCACTCCACCATGAGGATGAGGTACCCCCTGCAATTATCATATGCAGAAAGGTATTAGGAAGTGGAGAAACAGTTCAAAAGCTCCCTCTGCTCTTAAGTGGAGCGGCAACATCCCCAGGCAGAAAGCCTATCCCCAAGCAGCATTTGTCCCATTTTACAGAGCATGGATTGGTGAACCCTAACACCAGAAAAAGTCTGTCTCACTGCACTAAGGTCTGGTTGATAAGAGATTTAGATGAGAAAAGCTGTGCTGGTTGTCAAACCCATGTAGCACACCAGAAAGCACCACATTCCTTGGATGACAAGCACCTGCAGAGCCATACTCCAGAGCCAAGAGATCCACAGCCTTCTAGTTGAGTTATCATCTGGGAGAACTGGTCTCAGCTACAGCCCACATTTACCCTTGGAGATGCTCAGAGCATGTTCAAGAGCAGAGGAAACATGCCTGGGATTGTGTCAGCAGGAACCCAAGAAAGTTGCAGCAGTCCCATAACTTTTGGCTTCAACATTTTTTACATGCCCATGTAGAAAGTCTCATTCAACAGGGAGACACCAATGCTCAGGTGAAACAAATCCCTCTGTGCAGAAAACCAGGGTTCCAAAGGCAATCCTAGAAGACTCAAACAGTTTGGCCCTCCTCAATAAAACTGCTCTTGCTAAGCAGAGACCTCATTTCCCAGCTTGAAAGATCAGGTTTCCCCCACTACCACCCTTCTTCCGCTGCTGCCACTCTCCCATCATCAGCACAACATCCTTGCTTTGGAGCCAAGGAGTGAGGGCTGTAGTTGGAGGCCCACAGAGCAAATGGCAGGCTTTAAGGCAAGTGGGTAAACCTGACCAAAGGCAGGAGCTACAGCACCTCCCACATAGTGGGGAGGGCTCCTAGCTTCTTCTACCCTCTAAACTTAACATGAGGGTGAGTTATTGCTTCCTGCAGAGAAAAGATGCTGATTAGCTGTTGTCTATTGCACCCCATGTCTGATCAGATGAAAAATACCATCTGGCATACCACCCCTGGAGAGCTGCCAACCTTTGCAGTAAAATAGGAATGCAAGAGAAGGTCAACAACATAAAAGGAGAACAAAACATGCAGAAAGATTAATCCCTGCCAGGTGGTGTCAGTCCAGACACTGGAGTACAAACCTGGATGGATGAGCAAGCAGAAGAGTTTAAGTAGGAGAGAAAGAAGCAGGAGTGAAAACTCTCTACGGGAAAGCCATGGATGAGCTGAAGCGAGATCCAAGCTGCAGATCAACTCTGCAGTAGGATCTGCTTCACCTAAATCTCTCCAGGCAGAACTTGCATCACTGTTTCAACTGCCTGAAGGCAGTCAGGGAACATACTCCCAGACTGGGAGTGAGCAATAGCAGTTTAAGGTAGGACAGCCCAGTGGGGTGAGACAAGGCTGAAGGAGCTGGCAATACAACAGCATCTCAGCAGGTAGCTTTGAGCTGGAAGACCATCTCCAAGGTGATTCAGTATAGTCACATGGAGTGTGAACAAGACAAATACTTGTTCTGGCAAGGTTTCAGCCAGCTGGACACTGAGGTAGGGATCTCCTGCCCAGAGCCAAACTCACCTGCAGTATCACTGCTGTTCCATCTAAGGAAAAAAATCCAACCCCTTCTACCCACCACCAGTTTGAATTTCAGGCAATCTCCACAACATTGTTCATTGCCTGCTCCCTGTACTTCCTGGAAGGAGACAGATTGTTCAACAACTTTATTAAGAACAACGTTTGCATGCTGCTGTGTGCCAAGCACACAAAACGGGGACTCCATCAAGGCAACTGTGCTACTCCACAGGAAGCTCCCTGTCTCTTAGCCTTGAAATCTGTGGTACCTTCTGACTCCAGGTGGTCCAGCCCATAGGTCACAGCTGTACTGATCCTTCTCACAGAGGGAAGAGGTGTCCTTCTGACAGAAGATGCCATTGATGCTGGAGTTACCAAGACCACAGTTCTGCTGGATGGCTCATCTGTCTGTCCAGACTGGGTGGCAGACAGCTCACCAGGAGCTGGAACAGCCTTCTCACTGCTGACCAGGACCACATCTGCGATATCTACAGAATACAGGAAGAAGTCTGGTACCATGTCCTCAAAAGTTAAGGTTTTAAATAAAGTCCTTAATGAAAACTCAGATAAATTATTAAAACTATGCTTCCTTTAAGTGTGACTCTTCTGTAATGAAAGCCTTCTCCAAGACAGCCAACACAGGAGGTTCCCCTTAATGAAAACTCTAGGTTTTACTTCCATTGCTTTAAGGACTGCTAGTCACCAACACACAGCAAGATCAGAGCACTGAGACACTGGCTGAGATCTGAACCAAGTGACTGATCTAACTGTATATTGCAAAGATAAAAATTGGCTTAATTTTTAATTAAATCCCACAAGCAATTAATAGATACTGCTGGAAGAAGTTTCTCTTCCCCTTAGAAGAGGGACTTACATTTAACAAATAAATCAAATAGGATTCTTTTGGTGCTATGCAATATAAGCTACCAGAAGCGCTATCCAGTAGCAGTTTAATCGCAGTGGTACCTGCTGCTACTGAAATATTTGAGCTCAGTCAGCTCTATGCCAAGGGAACTCTTGCTACAATCTTGCCAAGACAGGCTCTTACCTATAACCTGCCAAGGTGACTTCAAGCCAGTAGGCAGCAGGTAGATGAACACAACTGCTTAAAGCATTTCTGTATGAGCTGCAGCAGCATGGTAACTCATCATTCCTCAATGGAAGTCAGTATCAGTGCAGGCTTCCACACCCAAGGGCCTGCCAGATTCTTGTAAGAGAGTATCATCCACCCAACCCACTGCTACTCCCCTGTTCACCCAAGGAAGCATTTTCATCTCTGGACAGAGCATCAATCTGTGACTGCCTTTGGCTCCAGAAGAGCTCTCTCTCCATAAGTAACTGCCCCAAGTGTCTACTAAGGCTAACAGTCAGCCTGCTAGCAAGGATGGATGTGAGGGGTTTGGTTCAGGATTTAAGTCCACTTATTTGGGAATATAATATGCTGGTATATTAGAATGAGGTATCTAGTAGCACGAGCAGCAAGCAGTGGCAGCCTAGGGCTAGAGGCAGCTGCAGAAGGCTAAAAAAATGTCACTCAATATGAATGCTGGGCATTAGTATTTGTGTCCAAGCATTAGATTCAGATTTACTGTCTCATCTCCTGTGACAATGAACTCATGGGTCCTTGAGGCAGGATCCTACCTTCTACATCTGGAGTGTTCACCATAGAGGAAGCAGTACCAGTTTCCAACAGCATCTGAGTAGCACTAGGAGCAGTTGGCACCTGGATGCCCTCTCCACTGTTCTCCTGCAGAAGACTTGGAACTCCTGTACCCTGTGCAGCAGCAGGCACCGGTGTCACAACTGAGAGCACAGCATCAGCCTCCTGGGAAACAGCTGTCACCTCCTGACTAACATCTACAACAAGAACACACATGAGTATCAACTCCCAGGGGAGCTGACAGCAACAGAACAGAAGTCTGAAGGAATACAACTCCATGCATCAGCACTTCTAGATCCACAACACAAGCAGCAGGTCCATCCCAGGATCATCAGGGCAGTGCAGCATACAGAGAGATGTGAGAAGGCTCCTAAAAGGAGCCAAAGCTGCAGAATTAGCCCTCATTTGTCCCATTAAGGACACATGGGCCCACTGAGGAGCAATGCACTGCCAGCTGATCACATGAAATACCATTTGAACCCTGTGGGGCTGCCAGAAAGGTGCCACTAATGACCAGCTGAGACTTCAGATGGAGTCTCATGGCTGAGATTCCAGCTTTGCTTGAGGGTTTATTTACCTTGCACTAGTCTTAACAATGTTGTTTCCCCAACACCTGGGAAACAGAGAGGGACCCTGCTGACAAGTCAAGCACTTATAAATTAATCTAGAAGTTAATCAGTTAGCTTTCAGCGCCAGCATGTAATCAGCTTTCCTTCTACAGCAAAAGCTCAATCTTTTTGATGCAGTGAGGGGAAGGTTGTCCTTTTGCCTCTGTAGCCCAAGTGGGACAAAGTGCCCAACAACTAAAACATCATTATGCTGAAGGTGCCACCTCCTCAAGTTAAGCACAGCACAAGGTGACACCTTCAGCCTGTAGCAGGCTGTCTGGTACCTGCCTGCTGGTACCAGAGCTGGCACAAACCCCAGACAGAGCCCAGCCATGGAGACATCAGGAGCTTTCATTAAAAGGCCAAAGAGCTCTGGGTGGATTTTTTTATCTGGGCATCCTTGAAGTTACTGTACAACTCACCTGCCCCTGGATTTAAGAAGCATTTGCAGCCATCTACTGTCTCTGCTGCTTCTGCATTGGCTGCAAGCATCCATAGCTAGGACCCTAGTGAGCCCACTAGAGCCAAGTGATCCCAAGTGCTAAATGACCCTCCAGAAATTATTCCATTCTCTGTCCTGTAGAGGTTCAGAGTGAGTCCACCTTTGGGTCCTTGCAATCGCTATATCAAAAACACACACCTGAAGGGGGTGTTGTCCTTGAAAGCAAGTGTTTAACCAGTGGGTCAGAGGCTGGAGTCCCTAGTCATAGCAGAGCCCACCAGAGGGTTACTCAAAGCAGCTTTACACATCCGGTCAAGGCAAGATACTTATAGCCACACTTCACTGCAGGTAGCACACCACATATGCAGAACCTCAGCAAAGCAAGTTTACCTAGCACCAAGCCTTTGCTGAGGAGACTAACTCTGTACAGAGACCTCCACACTTAACTTTGGAACCTTCAACCCTGGGCTCAGCTGCCACAGTCCTAGCCTCAGCTTTCCTATTTGCAGCTACAGCCACCTTCTCACAGAAGAGGCAACTCACAGTTGCTTCAACAAGTCAGAGTAGAATACAACCTCACAGACACTGTCATTCTAGACAGATGTGCTGGCTGGGCAGTAATGTGTGCAAGTTACGCATTCAGGCTGTTACCCTTCCACAAAGTCTCACAGACCCTGAGGAAAAGGGATGTCCCATCTCTACTGCAGATAATAAACCCCTCCTTTCTCCACTTGATCTCCCTGGATGGAAACAGGTATTCAGGAGCATCCCTCCCAAACATATACTTAGTGTCTGTAAATGGCAAGTTTTACCTTTCCATGAGCTTTCCAGCGTAGGAGCAGCCTCATTCTGTGTATCTGTCACCACAGCAGTTTCTGGTTGTGATGGCAGGATGCTCTTCCCCTCCTCTGCAGTGACTGCATTTGCGTTCTCCAGCGACTCAAGATCAGCCATGTCTATGCTTGTCGTGTTCACAGTATAGAAATCATCAGTGCTGCCTGTGGAAGCTGCTGGCATCATCTCCCCTTGCACTGATGCTGTACAGTTTGTGTCCCTGGCAAGCTCAAGAGTTGGTGGAGGAAATGCTGGAGTTGGCAGCACTCTTGCTGCATCCCCTTCCTCATGCACAACTCCCAGTGGGGTCTGGGATTGTTCTGCTGCCCCCAGGCCCTCTGTTCCCTCCTCATGATATGAGCTTCCTCCTTGACTTACATCCCCCAGCTTTGTGTCATCCCAGTCTGGTGGGACAGCATCTGCAGGGTAGATGGTGACAGTGCCAGCTGTGGCAGACAGCTCTTTTTGCCCAACACCTGTCTCTGCTTTGAGGAGCAAGGAGGCCTCACTCACTGTGAGGGCATGTTTTGCAGCCACAGATGCTCGTACAACCAGAGTTCTCAGAGGGTTCCCTGTGTGGACTCTTGGTGTTCCTGCCTCAGAGGTCATGCCATGAGTCTGGGAAGCTGGGATGACAGGGTGGTTGCTTGCCGTTTCCCAGCTAGGAGAGCTGGGGTAAAGGGTGGGCCAGGGCACAGCTGAGGGATATGAGCTGGTCTCTGCATCCTCTTGCACAGCTGTCCCTGTAAGGGGTGTTGCCAAGAGGCTGGCAGAGCTGGGGTCTACTTCAGCATCACCTTCTGTTGTGGCCTTACTAACAGGGCCACCAACAGATGACTCCTGGACAGTAGGGTTCAGTGTGGTCACAGCTGTGGTCAGCATGGCCTTAAATGCATCCTCCTCATCCAGCTCTGACTTGGTGGGACCAAGCTCCTCCTCAGGTACAGCAGCCACAGCAGAGGTGTGAGCACCTACAGCATGGCTGCTTGGGCTCATGGGCAATGTTTCCCCTTCTGTAGTGGAAGCTTCACTTAAGGACATCTCAGATGGCTTTGCTGACACTTCACATGGCTCTTCAGAAACAGTCTGCTCAGAAGGGACTACATTACTCAAGTTCAGCATACTTATCTTTTCATCTTCCACACCGTTCTCTGCCCAGGGGCCATACTGGTCCTTTGTCATGTCTGTTTCCTCCAGTGGCTGCAGTCCAAGGCATAGCAGACTGGAGGACAAGAGCAGGATGCCCCAGGTGACTGTGCAGATGTTAAATGCTAATGACATCCTCATAGCTGAGGTGTACCTAGAAGCCTGCAAGGCTGACAATTCCAGAAAGACCTAGAAAAGGGGAAAAAGAATAAGATTTCACACAATCATCTATTGACCCAAGGCCTTCAATAACTGGGTAGCAAAGTTCAACATGAAAGTCCACCACCAGTCTGGAGCAGACCCCTCCTAGACATGCCAAGAAATTAATTCCTCCATCTATTTTACTGTTTTTTTGCTTACTCAGTCTGACGTCTCATGTTAGACAAACCAGATCCTGAGCTGATTCCCAAGTTAGACCTTGCCAAGCCCTCACCCCAGCAGCAGAGCTTAGTCTGCACGAGCAGGCATTAGACTCAAGCATAAAGAATCCTAGAATCATCAAGGTTGGAAGCAACCTTCAGGATCAAGTCTAAAAACCTACCCTAGAACCCCCATCCACTAAACCATCCCCTGAAATACCATGACTACCTGTTGTTTGAAGCCCTCCAGGGACCGTACCTCCACCCCCTCCCTGGATATCCTGTTCCAAAGCCTCCTCACTCTTTCTGGGAAGAGGATTTCCTAAGATCCAAGCTGAGCCTCCCTCCCTGGCACAACTTGATTCCATGCAATGATCAATCTGTTTGTCCCTTACCAATTCTAGGACTGAGATTTGTCAGTGTTGGTCAGACTGAAGTCTCAGATGTCAATCAGGGAACTTGAACAAAGGGAGTCTATAGGGCAAAGCACAGACCAGAGCCTTAGGCCTGCATTAGAGCTGCGTCCTGTACAGGCTCCTTGGCCTCACAGAGAAAGGCCAGAGCCCAGGCAGCAGCTCTGCTGCATTAGCACAGTGGTTACGCTGCACTGCACCATGGAGGCACGTCCAGAAAGTTTCACACATTATCACTGTGTGCGTCGAAATTTTCCAAGAGAGCACTGAACCAGTAGCCCAGCAGTGACCCAGCCAGCTGACAGGCTGCCCTTGGCAGGCTTTGCTGTCTCCACTAACAGCTCAGGCTGCTGGACAGACAACACCTCACAGCAACAGCCTGCTCCCAGCAGGTCCCTTCAGCACCACCACTCAACAGCAGAAGACCTTCCAATCTAAAGGCCCCCAGCCAGCACGTGCAAGACAGCTGGTCAAGCAGTTCTCCATCACACAATAGATCTGTTAACACCCTGCTCCTAGTTCAAGGGGGCAGCTTGTCAGTGGCAGAGTCAAGTCCTGCTGTCAGACACCATCATCCATCATCACTCACTTTGGCTGGTTTGTTCTCAGACTCACTAGTCTACTGCTCTTACCTTCAAGCTGCAAGACTAATTGTGATGATCTTTTTCAACCTTTAAGTCCAACCAACCCAACCTCACCATGCTCACTAAATCACATTTCTAAAGTGTCAGACTCTTTGAACCCCTCCAGGGAGGGCTACTGCACCATTTTGCTAGACAGCCTGTTCCAATACCTGACCACTCTTTCAGAAAATTCCTAATGTCCCACCTAAAGATCCCCTGGTGCAACTCAAGACCATTTCCTCTTGTTCCATCACTAGTGACAAGAGACCAACCCATAATAATGAATGCAAAGAAAGAGATTGGGGTTGTCAACCTCTTGACTTGCTGGACCCACCGTTCCACCAGCCAAACGGCATGTAAGTAAGTATTACTTGCATCTGTATGCACACAGCACAGCAGGCAGCCACTAGTACTGCTTTGTTCCACAAGGGTTTATCACTCCATGTCTTCAAGTTCTCAGTACCTCTAGACAAGTTTAAAAGTCATGTAGATATGGTGCTCAAGAACACAGTGTAGTTAAACTGTCAGATTCAATGATCTTAATGGTCTTTTCCAACCTAAATAATTTTATGGTTCTATGATTGTGATTCTGTGCCAAACCACTGTTGTGAGAAGGATCTCAGTTGCATCATGTTTGTGCTAGTCCACCTAACTTAAAGGCCCTCTGTCCTGCTGTTCCTGTGTGCATCTCCCCTCAGAAGGGAGAACTGCATGTCCAGTCAGCTAACCACTACTGAGACATCAGAAAACTCATTTCTACCTGGTCTGGTCACACACTACTGTCCATACATCTTCCACACAAGAGAAAGGGCTGAAGACCCTTATGATTTGTAGGTTTGTCTGCAGCACCAAGGTCAACCTCAGCATTACCAACTTTGAGGGACACAACGCTGAGTCTTCTACCGTAGGCTCCATTACCTGGTTGATCTTCACAGGCAGAGTAGGTTTTTTTTTTCCACTCTCCCTGCAGCCTGATCCCTGAGCTGCATCAGTAATTCCCCATCACAGGCCACACACATACACCAGGTGCTCAGGGACAAACAGAAACCACCAAGAATCTGTTCACCAGCAACAGCATGGATACCTTTCCCTTTATTTTTAGAATCTCCTGTGTCCTCCCTACCACCAAAAAAGTATTCAGCTGCTCCTCCAGTCTAATCCTTTAGAGGCTTTTGTAATTAAAGAGCACTGAGTGTCTATTACACAAGTTAAATTGATAGAGCCCCACAACATGTGTCTCCCTTGCTCTGTGATGAATATAAATCATGGTTACCTCACACCCCTTTACTAAGTGCCAGTTAAAAATCTGACTTGTTCAAACATCAAGAGTTCAGAGTTTTAAGAAAATCCACGTCTAAACACAATTTTTCTAGGAGTCAAGAACAGTTTAAGCTACACAAGTAGTCTTAGCAGAGGTTAAACCTAAACAGCACCCCAACTGCACTACAAAGCCAGTCAAAGCACTTCTCTTGCAGTCATATTTATGCACATGTATACACATCTATATGTACTTACAGCTTTCTAAAACCTCCAGGTTCTGAAATAGCCCAAGACATCCAGGAGGTAGTTAGAAGTACTGAAACATTAATCTGTCTCCTCCGAACAGGCTTACTCCATCTTTACTAGGCTCAAGAGTATTAGTGAGTAAAAGGGAAAGCTGTTTCCTAAAAGAATGGCTTTTAGGGAGTCATTAATTACAGCACAAAAGTATTAAGAGCTTTCCCTCCTTCTGGCCAGCTGATAACATGGGCAGTCAGAATCACAGAACAGCTAAGGTTGGAAGGGACCTTAGAGATCTACTCAAGCCTCAGTATCACCCTGATACAAGAGATCCCGATAAACTCTGGGCAGCCCCATATTGTTTCACCCAGTCTGAAAAGCCCTGTTGGCCATAGTTCTACACCTGTGAAGGGTGTAAGTAAAATTGGAGAGTTATTTGTTCAGGAAAACCCTAACAACCAGACCTAAGCTAGCCTAGAATTCCATGTTCAGTGAAAGCTGGAGCCAGTGGCACAGAGCTTGCTACAGGATAATGGCACGAGTTCACACTTCAAAGAAGATTAGTCAGAGCTTAAGATCTACTTAGCTTTGGGAAGAGGGTGGATTAGACTATGTATTAACAGTGGTGACCTGGGTATCTCCTTAAGCAGGGTCTGACACCCTGCTGTAACATTTCCACTTAATGCAAAAGCAATACAGGCTTTAGCACATCACTGGCTGCAGAGTAGCTTGTTACTCAAGCTGCATTGGGCTACACAGTTACCCTCCCATCTGGCTATTTTTACAGTCAGTCTGCTCTACAGGCTCAGCCAAGCAATAAAAAAAGCCAAGCTGGAGTACATTGCTCTGACCAAGCACCTCCTCTGTAGTAAGCTGCAGCTTCTCATTACTAGCTTGAAGCTGTCGAGTAACACTGTACTTTGTGCCACAGGAGGCTCCTCATCCTCAGATTTCACTTGAGGTTCTTGAAGCCAAGGCCCTGGAGGACAACTGCCAAGCAGTGGCCAGGCTATCAGTGGAAAACTAATCCTTTCTTCAAATTGGAAGCACACACAGAGGGTGAGAGACAACAGCAGCTCCTTCCCCTGCACCTAATAACAGCAAATCCAAGACATGTGGTACCCCTCACTGCAAAGGCAGCACAATTCCAGCCAACCCAGGAGCTCAAGCTTCAGCACTGAAAAAAGTAGAGTTTTCTTTTAACACCTACTAGGCTGGAAAGAAACACAAAGGGCTGCCTAGACTAAAGCCAGGTGACAGGCCCAGCCATCTCCAGAAGCTTGCCCATCAGAGTAAGAACTGCTGTGAAACTGCAGACAGGTCACCAAGTTGATAAAGACAAATTGATCAACAGCTGGATCTTTCTGAACAAAACTACTTCCTTGGTTTATATAATTAACAGTAGTTATTAAACCATTAACCCCCTTCTGATGTATCTGAAGACTCAGTTCTGGGCAGGTGACAAAAGCCAGCCCAAAAGGGAATCCAGTCTGTTTCAATCATACTCCAACAGGGAGACTTGAAGGGGACAAGTACAACAGCTGTTCCTCAGACAAACCAGCAGTCTGGACACATACTCTCCTCTCTGCCTCAGTTGCATTGAGCTGCTCCCTGAAATGGATTTTACCCAGTTTACTCAGCTAAAACTCCCAAGGAAACCTCTTGCTGTTGTTTTCTGCCTTTGGCAAGTTCTGGCTGTGTTTTTTTCAAGTTATTTGAGACAGGAAAAAAGCATCAAGCCTTTAACTCACTTGAATTAATAACTCTGTTCTAACAGCCCCTCTCCCACACAGAGAGCACATTTGTTCTCCAAAGCTGGAGTGGCCACATGCATCACAGAGCCAAGAGCATAGGAGACTAACAGGTCAGCTTCAAACAAATCGCTGTCTAGCGTTTGCAGAAGGCAGCTTTTCACACCTCCAAATACTAGCTTGATTACACCAGCTCAGACTGGCCGAACAGTCCTGGATGTGTTTGGCTCCACAATTCATCCGCTGATTAATAAAGGAAATGGACAAAAACCCCACCCTACTGCAAGTCTTTTAATGTCAAGATTTAACCAAAGCACACAAGTCAAGCAACTGCCAGCAATGCAATGTTAGTGAGGGATAACGTATGCTGTCCAAGCCTTATTACCTGTGTTGAATACAAAAGCCAGTAGATAATACACTGCAGAGCTCCAACTCCTATTTCGCTGCACACAAGGAAAGAAAAACGCCTTCATTTTATCACGCATTATACCCTTGCCCAGTTCAAATCAAGTCAATTGCATAGCTGGAACTCTTGCAGCACATACTTCAGATAAACAGACCTCAGCTAAACCATCACCAACAGCTCAGAGAAATCTCAACACTGACAACTCTACAGCAGCCACCAACACAGTCCAGGTCAGACAAGAACTATGTAGACACAACCACACAAGGCTACTTCTTCCTCTGTGAGGACAAATCCTTACAAGCAGACAAGTGAGATATTAACATTCCATAAGGAACTCTTCCTACTAGTCCTAGTGAGGCACATTATACATCACCCTCACTTCGGCACTGGTGTTCCAGCAATAGTTCTGTGGGAAGTGAGGGACATGACATGTTTTAGGCATTAGTCCCCCAGCCACTAAGATCTCTTGCTTTGTTCAGAACAGCCCAGACTACCTACAGAAATCCCTACTCAGATTTACAAGTATGAGCCACCCAGTTCTTTGTGGCTTCTGACCCACTCCAGGTTGCCAGCACCACAGAAGTCAGATCTGCCAAATTCCTGAGGGATTAAAAAGATTGAGAAGGGGCAAGCGGGGGGTAAGAATGAGGCTGAAGAGCGCAGCAGTTTCCTAAACCTAGAATGATGGAAGCTGCTGCTCTCCAGCCTAACTGGGAGCAGACAGCAGTGATCAGATTCCAGTCAGCAAAGACACTGGGCAGTGCCAGCTATCACCTAACACGGCCGGTAGCCGCTGCGCGACTGGAGGGGCATGAGCATCTGCAGGGGAGGTTTAAAATTCAGATTCAACACACCTTGCCAGGCCCTTTTACCTTGGGTAGAACCTGCATGCTTTCCAGAGGAGGATGGGATCGAGGTGGATCATCTCAATGCACCTGCTTGCGGGGCACAGCCCCATCCCTGCCCTCCTCAGGGACGGGAGGCTGAACCCAAGCCTCCTGTCGAGCAGCTTCCCCGCAACCAACAGCGCCTGGGGGCTGCTCCAGCCCAGGCCCGCAGCAGGACAGATGGACAGCTATGCTCACCCACATCCGGAGGAGAAAAACACCGCGTGCCTTCCCGAGGGGCCGCAGGAGAAGTGCCCGTGTGCCGCCCACGTCCCCGGGGCCGCCGGGACCAGACCCGCTGGCCGCGAACAAAGAGCCGCGCGGAGATGCGCTGCCCCGCGGCACCTTCGCTGACCGAGAACACCGAGAAACGGATAAACACGGGTCAAACCTGTTTGGGGAGCAGGGGTAGAGGGGGTTTATCGGTCGTTTGTCGCCCTCCTCACCGACCTCACCTGCTTCCCGGTGCCTCGGCGACGCACGGCTCGCCCCCAGCGCCCCGCGGACGGGGCGGCACCGACACGGCTCCGGCACCGCCCCAGTGGGGCTGGGCCGGAACGCCCCGACCCGCCCTCCCGGGGCGGGGGGTAGCGCTCAGCATCCCCCACCTCCTAGGGTGATCGAAGAGGGGCTTGTCTGCAACTCCGGGATGGGGCGCTGGTCCTCGCGATGTGCCCTGTTTGCTCACAGCGCCGGTGGGAGGGCTGCACCCATTAGGGATTCTACTCTAGTATGTGCAGCTGGAGAGGTCACCTTCTACCAAGTGCGCTCTGCAGAGGAGGAGGACAACTCCTTAAGGAGCTTTGGAGCACTTCTGTGATGCCAGACACACACTGTAAGAGCTCACTTCAGTTGCTTGCCTAGGTCTTTTTCTTGGTACTTTATATACCTATTTAGCCATGGGGAAAGAAAACCAATTCTACTCTTGTTTTCCTCCTCCCACCTGCTTTTCCAACACCAGGAACCCCATAGTTAGTCTAACAGAAAACCTTCCTACCATCATATTCTCAAGCACACATTTCATTTTATCAAAAAGCAGTTCAGAAACCCCTACCTTATCATCAGGGCTCAAAGATTGGTGCCAGCTTGGCTCCCACCTTCAGCCTGGTGTCAAAGCACCACATAAAGCTAGCTGCTTGCCCAGGGTTTTATACCTTGCCTTGGGCCGTGCCCCATTCAGACCAGTGCTGCAGCAGGTGCCGAGTGTTGGTGGTGGGCAGGGACAGGTGAGAAGAGACCAAAACTAATGAATTTTCAAAGAAAGAACATAGATGGTGTGGAAACATTTGTAGGGGAAATTGCTAGAAGGGAATAGAGGAATGGTACAGCAGAGTTAAAATCTTGCCTTTCCTAGGATGTGCTCTGCCCTGTGAAGCAAACAGTGAGTCCTCTCAGTCAAAATGATCTATAAAATGAGGCTTCTTTCTTTTATTTTTAAATAAGGGAGTAAGATTTAACCTGCTTGTACCTGTCAAACCCTGAGCTCTCCAAAAAAAAAACATCCAGGAGTGATGGTTTTAAACTGAAAGAGTTCCATTTTCATTTAGATGAAATATAAGGAATAATTATTTTATGCTGAGCATGGTAGAAGCCCTATCCCTGAGAACATTCCAGGTCAGGTTGAACCTTGGAGCTCTGAGCAACCTCCTCTAGTTGAAGATGCCTCTGCTTACTGCAGGGAGGTTGGACTGGATGAGCTTTAAAGGTCCATTCCATCCCAAACTTAAAAGAACTGATTTATGAAAACTGAGCTTTTCCTCATCAATACATTGTTCTTTAATTATTTTGTTTATGTTTGTTGTGCTACTGAAATAATTATTCCTTTAGCTGCTTGTCCTCTGCAAGATTCACCCCACTACCTGTCAAATGTTAGAGAAACAGAGTGTTTTCTACTGGATTTCAACCAAACTGGAACTGATCCAAGTCATTTTGGTAGGATTCTGCAGCCAGTATTAAAACTTTTAAGACATATTTGTGTCAGGTCAGGGCAATTTCTTTCAGGGCAATATTGCTCACCTCTGCACAAGTTGAAAATAAAGTGTCAACGTGCCCGTCTCATCAGTAAAGACAGTCACAGGCAAAAGACATCACAAAGAACTTCAGAGCTGGGCTTGGTGGGTCAAGCAGTCAGACAAAATCTGAAAAGTCCCTTCTGGTTTTGCATCTGCAAATTGCAAAATCTAGGAAGTGATTAACGAATCAATATTTCTAGATTAACTCCCAGATCAGGGACCTAAAACTCTCCACAAGGTTCATTTTCTGTTCTCCTATTTCGTTTTGGCTGAGCAGGCAAGAAGGGGCAGCTCAGCCCTGGAGAAGGTACAACCTCTGAAGTTAATGGTGTAGCCAGATTCTACGGCACACCCAAATCAATGAGGGATTATTTTCCAGTGCAGCCCTGCACACTGTGGTGGTTCAGGGATTGATTCCCAACCCACCCAGTCACCCGTGTGTGGGGAGAGGAAGGGACAGGACAACAGAGACACACACACGCACCCCCACCCGCCTCCCCGGCACAAATCAGAGCCATCAGTGATGAGTTCATCAGGCTTGAGCCAGAGGCCTGGATTCTGTAGTCAAAAAACTCACTCCCAGCAGTTGGCCTGGAATTCAGATCCTGCTTCCAACCCCTTTTCTATCTAACCTTTACAATTATTAGCAAAGTTATTTAAAATGTAAAACACGTTACTGATCCTCCTCTGATCTCTGAAGCGTGCAGAGCACTTCACAGAGCGGAGTGGTTTTCACTTTCCCTTGTCTCTGGACCCAGACTGGCACCTTACACTCTCAAGGTTAAATATTTCACTGATAATGGCTGTAACCAAAATAGCTGGATATCTATGTTTTCTTTCCCATCTGAAATTGCAGATTCCCCATACACTGCAAGTTTCTGTACCCTGCACCACCTGCCAAAATCACAGGCTTCTGTGTTATCAACCAAAAAAATCTGCAGACTGCCTGATGAAAGAGGCAGAAATCAGAAATCACCAGAAAGCACTGTTTTGTTATTTGTTTCTATGGGTTATTAATTAGAAATACTTATTTTTAGATCAGGTCTGTATTCTGCAGAGCACATACATAACTAAGCAAAATCAGCTTCCACAGCAAGTCAAGAAACATCCGTTCCTTCCCCTTCTTACCAGTGCTCTGGTTCGAGACAGTTCAGTGTATCCTCTTCTGGTTTTGTCCTTCAAAAACTTCCCACCCCTGAGGTGAAATTCAGAGAATAAATTCAGATATAAGCTGGTTTATTCTTCCATGCGGGTAGCATAGCTGGTAAGGAGCACAGAATCCATGTCCCATTCCTGGCTCTGCCTCATTCGATGACTTTTCAAAAAAAGCTTCACTGCTCTCTGCTTTCATTTCCCTTTCTCTAAAATGGAAATAATGACACCTAGGTTATTTTTAACAGTCATCTGTAGAATCTATGTATTATTATAGCAGCAAACTCTGTTGTATAAAGCAGTAACATCATACTGTGGGTTTCTTTCTTTAGAAGATGATATTCCTATTGCAGCCTTAACTGCATGAACAAGAGGTACAAATAACATGTCCTCATTCGGAGACCAGGTCGCTTAAAAAGTTACATGAAGACACATTTTCAGTTTGTAAAATGAACTAAAAATACGGTTGTCCTGACATCAGAACACCGCATCTTACGATGTTGCTCCTGGCATCAGCAGTGAGATGCTATCAGCTCTCCTAAGTGTGTCAGGACGTGCCACAGAAGGTAAAGGCAATTTTAAAATAGTTAACATTTAATTTCTCTGCTGAATCACTTTCCCAAATTGAACATTGGGGACATCCAGCACATAAATCAGTGCACTTCTTCATCACACAATTCACCTTTACATCAGCCGGAAGCTTCTTTTTGAAGGGGACCTTCTCTTCTCATGAAACAGCAGCCACTGGAGCAGGGTATTGATGAGTCTAAATGAGGGGAAGAGAGAACGGAATCCCCCATTACAGAGAGGGAAATATGTTTAAAATGAGTCCACTTGGAAAAAGATCTCAGGAAGTTTATGGCCAGTGAATTATTTCAAATGTAATCAGCCAGTGAATTATTTCAAATGGAATAATCTACAGATGAACAGATTTCTTTTTTCCTCCAACTGCAAGCCCAGTAAATGCCATCTTCAATTAAAACTCAATCAAGAGAATCGGCTTTCCTCCACCTTCCTCTCTGCTGGCACCAACAGGAAAAGCTGTGCAAGGCCAAGTAATGCCAGTGCAGCCCCGCTGCCAGCTGTGATTTATAGCCATTAGTCCTACAAGGAGGCACAGGATCCGGCTCGTGCTTTCACAGCTCTCGTGATGCTGCGGTGCTCACAGAGCAGGAGAGCTCTACAAACTTATTTTTGTCACTGAAGTCAGCAGATGTGGCTTGGAGAGCACACAACGACCAGATCTGCTGAGTAGGAAAGTGCCATTTTTACCCAGTCACTTTTCAGAGTAGAGCCAGGCTTTTGCTGACTGGTCCAAGGTCATGGGAATAAGTTGTCATTGTTCTGGGAATACAGCCCAGGAGAACCAGTGCTCAGCTCCATAACAGAACCACAGCACAGCTCTCGCTCTTCCTCATTGCCTTGAACACAATCAATGCAGTTAACAGCAGAGTACACCGCATATTTCAGTTTTCGCAGAAATAAAGTGCTGAGGAAGCCATCCCCGTGCTTATTGGAGACTCAGCTAAAACGTGAACCATCTGTCAGTTCCCTGTAGAGCCTGGATTTCCCCCACCCCCAACCCCATCCTACCTACTCCACTACAAAATTAGGCTGACAATAAAAAAGCACTGTTCACCCTATCCCACAGCAGGCTAACCCTAAGCACCGTTCTGACATTAAACCCTCAGCTTCCTGAGCATCTTAAATCTAACTGTTGAAATAAAACCTAGAAAGACTTTGAAAACTTCAGGTTTTGTTGCTTCACAAAACTTGAGGTAAAACCAAATCCTTCAGCCCGCAGGTTTTAAAGAAGTGGAGCTTCAGTACTGCCACTCCATCACTCACAGTAGAGTACAAAAACTAGCACAGAGGGGCTGAAAGCCCCCACCACACAATCACAGGATCACTGAATGGTTTGGGTACAGGGACAAATGGGGTCTCTGCCACAGGTAACTCACAGCATCAGGACACCTCAGTGGGAGGCAGACTGAGGTTTAAACAGTTATATTCTTCATCCAGACACCACTGGGGTTTTCTTTATTCCCCTTCGGAAGGGTTTTTAGGGTAGAAGAGCAGACAACATTTTGGATGAGCAGAGTAACATTTTTATGAGCAGAGCAATGCACGTATTTGTGCTGGAAACATTCAAATCAATTAGGTTGAAATCCTACAGAAGGAAGCAGGTCCTGGTGTTAATAGAACCCCAAGCAGTTAAAAAGACTATGGGTTTTCCTCTTCTTTCTTCTTTTGGAGAGCTGATAAGTGGATCCCCTTGAATCCATGTGCTGGAAAAAGGAGAGGAGACACTCAGAGCTCCAGAGGCTACAACAGATCTCTGAGCAATCACTTTTTTATTGAGTCTAAAGCTGGCCCTACGTGTGCAACTACCTGACTTAGTGAGAGAAAAAAGAATGGGTTAGTGCCTCAGTTAGCCTGTCTGAAGGGATTAGGGAGGCTTAAAAGTGAGTGCACAGACAAAGCCATGCAAACTGGGACACAAAAGCCTGTTTATTTTATGGCCAAGAAAAAAAATCATAATGCTTTGCTGTTGAAATATGCATCAGGTTCAGCTGAAACCCGAGTCTCTGCAGGGGTCCAGATAGGCATTTTGGCATCCAAGGGAACAGAATATTAGCTGGGCACGATGCCTCCTTGCCGTAGCCATTCGGGCCTGCAGTGTTTATGCTGCAGGACACATTCTTTTATGTTTTCAATGTTTGCAAGTGCACTGTGGGGATTAATTCAACCAAGAGCTACCGTTATTTCAGGGCTCGCACAGAAAAGTCATTTTCTTGACGAACAAGAGTTGCCTTTTAACCCTCCGGGATAGTTCTGTAGCAGCCACCTCAAGGCATCAGCATTGCTTTCACCACCGCACCTTGCGGAGGAGTGCACAACACTGCTCTGTGACTTGGGAAGAGTTTTTGATGCCAGTGGCTTGAATACCAACAGGGTCTTGGAAAAAGAAAGAAAAAAAAAAGAGGACTGCATTAGCCAGAAGGAACTGTGCTACAAATTTCATATAAAGTGGAGAGTTTTCCCTGAGTTCAATGGGCTGCTGCGAATTTCTTGTATTTTTTATAGAACCATAAATGTTGGAAAAGATCTCCAAGATCATCAAGTCCAACTGTCTACTGCATAACTCCTAACCACTAACCCGTCTCCTGAAACAATATGTCTGCCTATTTTTTGAACACCTCCAGGGATAGTGCCTCCGGTCCCTCTCTGGGCAGCCTGTTCCAAGGCCTTCCCACTCTTTCTGGGAATAAATTTTTCCTAATGTCCTGTCTGAACACAGAACTGACACAACTTGAGGCCATTTCCTCTTGCTCTGTCTTTAGTGACTTGGGAGAAGAGACCAAACCCTACATCTCTACAACCTCCTTTCAAGCAGTTGTAAAGAGCAAGGAGGTCTCCACTCAACCTTCTTTTCTCCAGACTAAACAGCTCTAGTTTCCTCAGCTGTTCCTCATCAGACCTGCTCTCCAGACTCTTCACCAGCTTCGTTGCCCTTCTCTGGACCCACTCCAGCCTCTCAATGTCCTTCTCGTATTGAAGTGCCTCAAACTGAAAGCAATACTCAAGATGAGGCCTCACTAGTGCCCAGCACAGTCTGCCAGCTTCCAACACACCCTTTGAGACCAGACACACGAACCACGTCCCTCACAGTCATGCTGGTTTTGTTATTTGCCCTGGAAGAGTTTATTGTGTTAGGGAGATCCTGCTTTGGACTCCCCTCACCATTCCCTTTACTAGCAAGATTAATTGTCCTACCACCTCCTTAGACTGTGAATAATTCTCTTCATTTATATTGTTATCTTGAAAGTATTTATAGCCTGGTTCTTATGGGGTACCATCACCATCTGTTTCTTTGACAGCTACATATTTGGGACAGCACGAGCTCCTTTCCCATTATGCAGGCAGCTTTCCTGATTAAAGCAGCTCGGTGTGGATGGATTTTGTTACAAAACTGTGGTACATTTGTAAGTAGCTGACTTCTTTTATCAATAACTGCGAGGCTCTGGAAAGACCATCCATTAAATTAAGCCACTTTTAAGCTGCAGCCTACATTTCAGAACTCGTGTTAGCTGTGATTGATTAATGTAATTTTAGAAAAGATATCAAATGGGCTATAAAGAGGGTGATGTGATTAGCAGTAAACTCTGATCTTCACTAACCCAGTGATAATATGTTTAGGAGGAAGCACTGGGCTCTGTATTTTGAGGAGGGCCCCGTCTAAGCCATTATTATTATATAAAAAATTGTATTTAAAACACAAGCATAGCATTGCATTCATGTAATTATGGCACAGTAAGACAATCAGGTGCGATCTGGGGTGAGTTCTGGGCCCCTCAGTTCAAGAAGGACACAGAGCTGCTAGAGGGAGTCCAGTGTAGATCAACAAAGATGATGAAGGAAGTAGAACACCTCCCTTATGAGGAAAGGCTGAGAAAGCTGGGTGCCTTTAGCTTGGAGGAGACTGAGGGGTGACCTCATTAATGTCTATAAATATGTGAGGGGTGGGTGTCAGGAGGATGGA
>JAOXOE010084988.1:0-26860 GCA_028565055.1 Phoeniculus purpureus
GGGGGTGGGGGCTATGTGTGCCCCCGTTTGGGTGTTACTGTCTTGTAAAAAGGCGTTGCAGGTCGGCTATCTCGCGTTGTAGGGCGGCTATGGTCACTGCCTGCTCCCACTCGCGGCGCTCAGCGGCTCGCAGGGCGTCAATCTCGGCTCGCATTGCCTCGACTTGTGCGTTTAGGGCGGTAGTGCGGCGACGCTCGGCTTGTAGGTCGTTGAATAGCTTGCCCGTGCAGCTGATGATGGTCATTTCGCCAAACGACGCGCCTGCTAGTGGTAGCTCGACAAGGGTGCGGTCGTCGCCCTCTGAGGCGTTGCGGATCGCGGTGACTAGGTCTGCTTGTTTGATGCTCATGTCGGTTCTCTCTGTCTCTTGGGGGTGGTGGGCTGTTGCCCTCATTACCCCGTTATTGTAACACGGGGCTGTCTGTCTGTCAATATCTGGATTGTTACGGGGTGTTACACCACCGTCCCATATCCGTAGTCGAGGGTGTGCAGCGCGTGCGGTGGTAGTTCTTGCGCGGCGACCACGCCCGCGATTTTGATGCAGCTGTAGATGACACCCATTGTCGTGATCTCGAGGGGGCTATCGTCGCAGCCGATCACTTCGTTGGCGTGTCTGTGCACGGCTATGGCGGCGTCGGCGTTGCCTGTCACGGCGGCATTGTGGGCGGCAAGCAGGCACTCGTCGAGGGTGGTCAGGGTGGCGATTTTGTCGTTGGTGCTCATGGTGTGATCTCTCTGTCTCTTGGGGGTGGCGCGGTGTTGCGCCTCCATCTGTTTATTGTAACACGGGGTCGCCCCCGCGTCAAGCGCAAAATTGTTACAAGATGTTTCAGTCGACCCAGTAATCAGGGACGAGGCACTCGGCGGCGAGGTCGAGCAACCCGCCGAGCTCGTCGTCGTCGACGGTCGCGGGGTCGAGCCCGCCAGTGTCACAGACCCACGCGACAGTGTCGGCGGACAGGTGCGGGTGGGCGGGCAGGCGGGCGGTGATGGCTTCAAGGGCAGTCATGGCGTGTCTCTCTGTCTCTAGTGGAAGTACCATTGTAACACGGGGTCGCCCCCCGCGTCAAGCGCAAAATTGTAACAAGGTGTTACAGGCTATCGGGTCTCGGCGGCGTGGGCGCGGCTCTCGGCGGCGTCCAGTTGGCGGTGCAGGCGGTCTTTGTCCTCCTGCAGGGCGGCTATCGTGTCCTCTGCCCGCCCCAGTTGGCGCAGGGCGTCGTTGCCGCGTTGCTCTTGGCGTCGGGCGTTGTTGATCATACGCTGCATGGTCTCGGCGAGCTCTAGCTCTTCGCCGTCAAGACGTGGTAGCAGGTCGTCGAGTTGCGTGCCTTGGCGCATGCTCTGCTGTTGGGCGGCGCGGGTGATGCGGGCGATGTTGCTCATGGTCTGTCTCTCTCTGTCTCTCGTCGGGGACGGTGTGCCCCTCGATCGTATGGTTATTGTAACACGAGGGCATGCCCCGCGTCAAGCGCAAAATTGTAACAAGGTGTTACACGTCGCCCCATATCGGCGACATGCTGATCTCGTCCTCGACCGCCTCCGCGTAGGCGGCGCTGTTCGCGATCTCGCATACCTCTTCGAGGGTCGGCTCGTCGAGGAGGTCGGCGATCTGCTCGACAGCCACCAGATCGCAGGCGCTGATGCCGAGGGCGTGCAGGGCGGCGTGGGCGGCGGCGACCCGCTCGGCGGTCAGGGGGGCGGTCTCGTGTGGGCGTAGGGGTGTGGTCATGGCGTGGTCTCTCTGTCTCTTGGCGGCGGGCGGCATGCCCTCCGATCTGTTTCCATTGTAACACGAGGTCGCCCCCGTGTCAAGCTCAAAATTGTAACAAGGTGTTACAGGCTATGGCGTCCACGTCCAAGACCCGTCGGCGTGCTCGACCGCGTCAGGCGCTGTCGCGATCTCCTCGCGCCATCTGTCCCCGAGCGTCCCCCGCAGGTCGGCGGGGCTCATGCGTGCTTGGTCGGCGGGCGTCTGCTCCCACGTGGTCGTGGTCGTGGCGCGGCGTGGGCGGCGGGTCGTGCGTGGTGTGGTGCTCATGGTCTCTCTCCTCGGGTGGGTGCTGTCTGCACAGGCATGCGGGCG
The DNA here is from genome assembly GCA_028565055.1 of Phoeniculus purpureus. Lineage (NCBI taxonomy): Eukaryota > Metazoa > Chordata > Aves > Bucerotiformes > Phoeniculidae > Phoeniculus > Phoeniculus purpureus. The sequence goes on from JAOXOE010084988.1 coordinate 2,087, forward strand.
CGTCGTGCGTGTCGGCATGGCTCTGCGGGCGGCGGGTGGCGGGGGCGGCGGTGCGCCCCCCCGTGGGGCTAGAGGGCGTCGGCGTCCCACCCCATCGCGGTCAGGCTCGCGGCGAAGATCTGGTCGGCGGCGCTCAGGTCGTGGCGGGCGGCGGCGGTGGCGGCGCGGGCGAGGCTCGGCTCGGCGTGCAGCTCCTCGCGGGCGGCTTGGGCGTTGGCGTCGCCTCGGGCGGCTTGGCGGGCGATGGTGGCGCGGATCAGGCGTGCGTGTGCGTTCATGGCGTGGTCTCTCTGTCTCTCGTCGGGGGCGACATGCCCTCCGATCTGTTTTTATTGTAACACGGGGACATGCCCCGCGTCAAGCGCAAAATTGTAACAAGGTGTTACAGGCGGGCGATGGCGTCGAGGTCGGCGCGGATCTCGTCGGCGGTCAGCGTGTCGGGGTCGACTGCCTCGCAGAGGATCGTCGCGGTGGTCGCGTCGAGCGTCGGGTGTGCGCCGATGCGGGCGGTCAGGGCGTCGAGGTGTGCGGCGCGGCGGTCGGCGGCGGCTTCGTGGGCGTATGCGTTCATGGTGGTCTCTCTTGGGCTCTCGTCGGGGGCGGCATGCCCTCCGATCTGTTTTTATTGTAACATGCGGGCGGCGCGGCGTCAAGCGCGAAATTGTAACAAGATGTTACAAGCCGAGAGTGGGCTCTCCTTGGGCGGGAGGCGCGGCGGCGGCAGACATAGCTCCGAGGGCGCGAGGGGCAAGGACGGGCAAGGGAGACACCCTCCCGTGGGTATCGGGCGGCGGGCGCGGCGGCGGGCGGCGGCGGGCGGGTGGCGCAGAGCGTTTCACGTGGAACGCACCCGTGGCGCAGCGACGTTTCACGACGTTTCACGAGCCGCGTAGCCCACGACGTTTCACGACGTTTCACGAGCCGACGTTTCACATGAAACCGTTTCACGTGGAGCCGAGCGGTGGCGCAGGACGTTTCACATGAAACACCAAACAGCTGTCGACCATGTCAGGGCGAAATGACGCCATAAAGCCGAAAAATGCCGAACAGCTGTCGACCATTTCGAGCAAAAATGCCGCCATGTCAGGCGAAAATGCCGAACAGCTGTCGACCATGTCGGGGCGAAATGACGCCATAAAGCCGAAAAATGTTTCACGTGAAGCCGAGCGATGACGTTTCACGTGAAGCCGAGGTCGAGCGTTCCACGTGGAACGCATGTCAGGGCGAAATGACGCCATACGACCGAAAAATGCCGAACAGCTGTCGAGCATTTCGGGCAGACATACCCGTCATAAACGCTGAAAATATGCTGAAGCAGCGCTATCATGCCATTTTTCTGTCCACGAAGGAAGCACATTTCTAGCTAAACATATTTGGGCGGGCTTCCCCGAACCAATGCTAAACATACTCTGTCGACTCGGATTTGGCTAAACATATTCTGTCCGTCTAGGATTGGCTAAACACATTTCTCCCCGCTCAGATGTTGCTAAACACATTTTGACCCAGTGCGTACAGGGACGGTGTTTAGCTGGAGCCTAATATTGACAAACAGTATTTAACCATGTTATAATTACGCATATAATTAAGGAGACAACAACAATGAGCATTGACGATAAAGATATGGCTATTCGAGCAGACTTTAGCAAGTTATCAGCTAAACAGCGCGATATGATTCGTATGTATATTCGCACGGGTAACAAAATCCAGTCATATGTCGATGCTTATTTCCCTGAGGGCATTGAAGATATCTCGGAGCCAATGGCAAATATCCGCGCCTCATGCTACAAAGCATTCGCTAAACCTTACATCAAGGCAATTATCGAGCAAATCCGTGAGCAGGCTATCAAGAAAGCCAAACTGCGCTATGACGACATCGTTGACTCAACCGTTGATGATATTGTTGACGACTTGCAAGACCTCGACATCATCACAGCCGACGCCACTTGGGTGTTACGCCGCGCTATGCTATTGGCAGATTTCAACATTCGCACGTTCATTCGAATGGAAAACGGCGTTCCAGTTTACGACTTCTCGGAAGCTACGCCCGATGATTGGTATTGTATCCAAGAATACGTAGTGGACGCGGTCAACGTGGTATCTGAAAAAGGCGGCTCAATCCCTGCGTCACGTATCAAGTTCAAAACCGTCGACAAGTTGCGTGCCCTAGAAATGGTCGGTCGTCACGTAAACATTCAAGCCTTCCGCGACTCACTCGAATTAGTGGGCAACAAAGATAAACCTATCCATACTATCACCGAAGCGATGACCGCACAGGAAGCCGCTGAAGCGTACAAGGATACTATCGATGGTATTAAGTGATGATGAACTGGCAGCCCTTACAGCGATTAATAAACGGTTTCTTGAACATGCTGACGAAGATGGTGAAGTACCTATCTACTCTTGCAACCCGATTGAGACTGTCAAAATCGCAGCCCTCCTTGCCCGTGCAGGATATAAAGTTTATTGCCCCTACTTCATGGCTCGAGTGCGTAAAAATCGCCGCTCAAAAGCCAAAATCGACGCTGCTGTCCTCTACTTCTCAGGTTACATATTCGTCGCGGGTAAATCTCCGAAAGATTTGTTCCCTGATCGAGTTACGCGGCTCAGGTTCGGGGACATGTTTGGTTCCATCGATGTTGAGCAATTGGTTACGTTCAGGGGTTGACAAACACCCGTGCATTATGCTATAATGTTTCCAACGGTTGATCAGATGTCAGCACCCTCGCCGAGACACTAACCCGCCTCAACCGCTTAACACCTAGTGGAGTGGTGAAACATGCCCAAACAATGGAATCCAGATTATGTGGCGCGTTTCGCGTGGCGACAAAAACAAATAAGAATGTTCGAGAAGAAGCCTGAGCTTTTAGCAGGTGCGCACGAATACTACCGCGCAAATCCAGTAGATTTCATTAACCATTGGGTTGATACTTACGACCCTCGTAACGCAGGAACGTCCGTTCCGACACACATGCCCTTAATAATGTTCCCTCGGCAAGAAGAATTGGTCGAGTTTCTGCTCGCGTGTTTGCGCGGGCAAGAGGACGGGCTAGTTGAGAAAGCTCGTGATATGGGCGCAACTTGGGTCGGTGCGGCGTTCTCGATATGGCTATGGCTTTATTGGGACGGTGCCTCGGTGGGTTGGGGTTCGCGTAAAGAACAGTACGTCGATAAAATCGGCGATCCCGACTCGATTTTCGAAAAGCTTAGAATGATTATAAAAAGGCTACCGAAATTCTTCCTGCCTGAGGGCTTCAATCCAAATGAGCACATGACTTTCATGCGGATTGTGAACCCTGCCACCGACGCCACTATTACGGGCGAGGCAGGCAACAACATGGGTCGTGGTGGACGAAAGCTAATCTACTTTAAAGACGAATCTGCGCACTATGCGAATCCCGAGGCTATCGAAGCCGCCATCGGCGATAACACGCGGGTGGCAATCGACATAAGTTCGGTTAACGGTCTAGGCAACATTTTTCACAGTAAACGTGAATCAGGCATTGAGTGGAACGGCGGTGAAGCCTCAAGTGAAGGTGTTAACATCTTCATTATGGATTGGCGTGACCACCCGCACAAGACGCAGGAATGGTACGATAAGCGGAAGGCTAAGGCTAAAGGCGCGGGTCTCGAACACATTTTTGCGCAGGAAGTCGACCGCGATTACGCGGCATCGGTCGAAGGTGTGATGATTAAAGCCGAATGGGTGATTTCAGCCATCGACGCACACATCAAACTGGGCTTCACCGACGCGGGTCGTTGGCACGGGGCACTGGATATAGCGGACGAGGGTTCTGATAGAAACGCCCAAGCATTGCGCAAAGGCGTCGTACTCAAGAAAATAGACGAATGGGGCAACCGAGACACTGGTGAAACTGCCCGCCACTCAATCAAGCTTTGTGAAGGATTGGGCGGCATGAACATCGAATACGATTCTATTGGCGTGGGCGCGGGCGTGAAATCAGAAATTAACCGTATTAAACGCGACGGCGATTCCAAAGTCAATATGCATAAAGACCTCAAATACGTTCCGTGGGACGCGTCAGCCGCGCCGCTCAACAAAGATAAACGTATGAATGAAGGCGATAAAGAGTCGCCGCTAATCGGTGATTACTTTCATAATTTCAAAGCTCAAGGGTGGTGGGAATTCGCTCGCCGTTTTGAGAAGACACACAAGATGGTTACGGGCGAGGAAACTTACGATTTCGACGAGTTGATTTCAATTGACTCTACTATCGATCATTTGCAGACGCTCAAAAAGGAACTATCGCAACCAACGTCGGCATTGTCGTCGTCGCTTAAGATGATAGTCAACAAAAAGCCTAAGGGCACTAAATCGCCCAACTTGGCAGATAGCGTAATGATGTGCTACATGCCAACCAAGGTTAAACGCGAGCAGCGGTACGGCTCCGCAGGTAAACGAACATTCTAAGGAGCACCCGTGGGATTATTTGATAAATTTACGGCGCTAGCTTTAACGCCAGTGGTAACAGCTGTCAAAGCCCGTATGAAATCCACAGCGGGTGGTCATTTACACAGTCAACAATCAACAGGCGCGTACGACAAATTCTTTGATAACGTCATGCGTGCGGATACCGACGCGGCTCTAGCTAAAATAGGGATTGCACGGCACCAACTAGAAATGTTGCTTGATGACGACGAAATTGACGAGAAGGTCGAGCGCCGACTAGAGAACCTAACGCAAGCCGAATACACACTATCACCGTCTGAAGACGACACAGCTAAGCTCATTTTCGAGCAGTTAGACAGATGTTTAGAGTCCATCGTCATTGCATCAATCGACGCCAAACTATACGGCTACAGTGTTTGTGAGTACGAATGGACATCTGACGAAATGGAAAAAGTCGTCACAATGCGTGTGCTGAACCAATATAGCGGTGAGTACGAGACTGTCTACGAATACAACGGCAAAATCATTACTCGCCAAGAATACGAAAACCTATTCTTGATCGGTCGCCGCTTCGTAAAATCGGTGACTGGTAAGCCTCTTGAGTGGTTCGAACCTAAAAACGACGGTCGTTTGTTGTGGTTTCCGCAAGACAAAGGCATGGCAGTCGAGGTCTGTACTAGAAGTAAATACTTACTGCAGCAATACCGTGCTACTTATAAGAACCCACGTGGTCGAGCTATTTTGAGTCGAATTTATTGGTTGTGGTTCTTTAAAAAGAATGGTTGGACTTTTTGGTCAAAATTCCTTGAGCGTTTCGGCAGCCCGCTGTTAATCGGTACCACCGAGGGCGACCCTGACGAAATGGCGACTGAACTCGCCGCCGCCCATTCGCAATCGATTTTCACAATGCCTACGGGCGATACTGTTGATACAATCGGCGCAGTCGGTAACGGTGAGTCATTTAAGGCATATGACGACGCCATCAACCGCCGCCTATCCCGCTATCTATTGGGTGCTACACTCACTGCGGGAACCGATACGGGCGGCACATATGGTCAAGGCAAGGTTCACCAGTCGCAGCAGGAAATCGTGTTTAACGGGGATAAGAAGTTCGCCACCAAATACATTCAACAGTTTATCGATATGGTATGTAAAATGAACGGTGTGACGCCGCCAGTGTTTACCTATCGTATTGACCGTGGCGCACAGACTGAACTCGCCCAACGCGACATGATGTTGGTTAACCAAGGTCTTGAGCTTGAGGTCGATTACTACAGCGACACCTACGATATCGAGAAGCGTTACATTAAGGGAGTAGGTGCTCCTCGAATGTTGCCTACTCGAAAGGTCAATAGTGACGACGACGATTAAGGAATAGTATGAACATTAAAAATAAAATCATGCAGGATATCAACCGCCGACTACCAATGGCGTGTGAAGATATCTTAGCCTCTGTAGAGTCGGTAGATTTTGCGGCATTCTCAAGCCATCGCCGAAATTCTAATAATGACCGTGCGGGATATGACGTCGAAGACGGAGTAGCCACTGTTAAGGTCGTGGGTCTCTTAGTTCCCGAAATGTCCTACGACATGTCGAACTGGGGTATCACGGGCTACAATCACATCACTGAATACATCGAGGAAGCCAACGCTGACCCGAAAGTAAACAGCATTGTGCTTGACGTTAATTCCACAGGTGGCTATGTCACTGGTGTTGTCGCCTGTGCTCGGGCAGTAGCGGATTCTGAGAAGCCCGTTGAGACACATGCGCATGGGTTCATGCAATCAGCCGCCTATTGGTTGGGTTGTGCCGCCGATACTGTTACTGCCAGTGAAGACACTGTTATCGGCTCGATTGGTGTACTAGCTACTCACATCGAAGAAAGTGAGGCGATGGCTAAACAAGGCATCAAAGCTACAATCATTGGGTCGGGTATTTGGAAGTCAGCGTTCTCGTCGATGTTACCGTTGACTGATGTGCAAGTCGACCGCATGCGCGAGCGTGTTAACGCCCAAGCCCAAACGTTTTTCAGCCACGTGGCTGATAGTCGTAATTTAAGCACATCAGATATCGAAGGTTTACAAGCAGATTCGTTTGAAGCCGCCGAAGCTAAAAAATTGGGTCTTATTGACGCGGTAAGCAATAAACCTTCCATTAACCTATCAACCGACAAAGCATCAGGAGAATACAACATGGACTTAACACAGGCATTAGCCGAAATCGAGACCCTTAAGGAATCAAACGCTGCTAAAGACGTCCAGATTCAAGAAGCCAACGCGAAAGCCGCCAGTGCAACTGCTGCTAAGCGTGAAAATGAAATCACTACTCTAGCTACCTCACTTGGTCGCGAGTTTACAGCTGAAGAAAAAGAAAGCTTCGTAGCTATGGACGACAAAGATTTTGCGTTTGCGTCAGCGTTCGTTACCTCATTAGCTGCTTCTGCACCTGCCGAACCTGCTCCAGTAGCAAATCCATTCCCGTCCAACATGTTCGGGCAACAATCTGAAGGCGGTCGCAATATGGACGCTAAAGGTTCAGGCATTGACGCGGCTTTCGCTCAAGCTAAACAAAACAACGTTAAATAAGGGGAAGTATAATGGCTAAAGTTACTTACACGGCTGTTGAGCCGCTAGTTCTCGAAACGGTCGGTATCCAAACCAACTCGTTTTTACCTACCGCCGCCACCGAATACAAACGCGGTGATTTGCTTGTGTTATCTGAGCTAGGCGTTTTGACTCATGGCACCGAATCTGATTGGTCAGTAATTTGCCTTGACGATTGTACCGCAGAGCAAGCCACCAAACAGGTTGCTGCTAAAGTCGGCATCCCAGTTTACACCCATCTAGGTGCTAACTTAAACGCCGTCACGTTGAAAGGCGTAGCTCTTGATGAAGAGCAAAAAACAGCCGCACGAGCCCGCTCAGCGACTTCAACATCAATCACACTACGTCTGCCGTATGCGGGCAAGGGAGCTTAATTATGTCACTTAAAGTATTATTCAAGGGTGAAGAGGTCGAATTACTTGACCGCGAAATGATCTTGTTCATGAAAGACAACACCGAGCAAGAAGAAGACTGGGTATTGAAAACTTTCTACCCAAACAGCAAGCGTTTCGCTGACACCAACAAGGTAGCCTTTGGCGAGCTTGAGACTACTGACCTATTGGCTCCGTTCGTTACCGCTCAGGCGAAAGCACGTCAAATCGGCGCAGGTGGTTCTTTCGAATCATGGGACGTTCACGCGGCGTACTTGAAGCCTTCACGTGCAATCACGCCGACCACTGTACAAGACGAATATATCGTTGCTACATTGCGTCGTTGGGGCTTGTTGAGCGAAAACGTTCTTAACGGTAGCACTACCAATGCGGAAAAACTTCGTATCAGCCAGTTAACAGCTATTGAAATGAACCACAACGCTATTAACAATCGTAAGCGCTTGATGGCTCTTGACGTGCTGTTCAAAGGCTACACTGAATACCAGTCTGAAGACTACGCATATTACAAAGCTGATTTCCGTCGCTCGGTTAACATGACCATCGCCGTTACCACCAAGTGGGACGACCCAGCTGCAGATGTTGTTTCAGATATCGATACTGGTCTTCAGCGCATGTTTGATGAAGCAGGCGTGCAGCCAACTATCTTGTTGAGCACCAGTGCGGTATTTAACTTGGCTAAGAAAAATGACTCGTTCAAAGAGACGTTTACTAAAGCCGATGGTAGTAATCAGCCGAACAACACTCTGACTATGCCTTCTTTTGTACGTTCGAAAAAGCCTGTTTACAAAGGCGATATCGACGGTATGCAATGGTGGGTTTACGACGACATGCATACTCTTAATGGCGTTAAAGAACACTACGTCAATCCTAAGAACTTGTATATGATCGCCGATACGTCAGGTACTCAGTGCCAGTGTCAGATTGAGCATTTAGAAGTTCTAGGCGCTCCACTTGATTACTTTGACTACACCGACGAAAGCCGCAACCCGTCAGCTCTGCAGCAAATCGCAGAGTCTGCTCCGCTAATGGCTCCGTCAATGTCAAACGGCGTTCTAACACTGCAAGTGTTGGCGTAAACCTCAATAGTCGGGTCGCATAGGCGGCTCGGCAACCCATTTAAGGAAACATAGTCATGCCAAAAGTTTATATTGCTACGCAGGGCGTCGGTTCGTTCTTGGCAGGTGAAGTGGTCACTGGTCTAGATGAAAGCCGTGTGGAAGAGCTTGAGAAATCAGGTGCGTTGGTCGTAGAGACCGCCGAGCAAGCCAAGTTGCGTAAAGCCTCTGAAGAAGTCGCCGCTGAAGAAGCCGCTGCTGAAGAAGCGAAAGCTAAAGAAGCCGCCGCCGCCATAGCGAAAGCTAAAGAAGACGCCGCGAAAGCTAAAGAAGCCGCCGCAGCGAAAACCGCCGCTAAAAAGTAAGGTGATATCATGGACTTAGCATCGTTTAAAGCTCGTTATCCAATGTTTGAAGACGACATCGCGATACAGATGGCACTTGATGATGTTGAGTTGCTGATGTCAGTCTTTACAGTAAGCGAGTTACAAAGAGACCTAGCCGTTTCTCTGCTAACCGCCCACGTTCTTTCAGTACCTGCGGGTGTTACCGAGAGAGCCGTGATCGCGGTCAAGTCAGGCGAGGAAGAAGTCAAATTCAGCGATCGAGCAGGTGCTCAAAGTTGGCTTGACACCTCAAGTTACGGCAAACAGTTTATGCTTCTTATTGGCGGTGGTGCGAAACGCCGATACGGTGTCATTCGTGATACCCACCCGCAGGCGTTACATTACGACAGCCGTCATGTTTACGATGGCGATGTTCAAGGAGCAATCCATGATAAACGCTATCTTAAATAAAGTTTTACCCGAAGTCTTTGATAAAGAGCTTGCCGACGCTGTTCATCAGTTTACGGGCAAGAGGGTAAATGATGAAAGTATTTTTGACCCCGTTAAAGACGAGTATGTCATGGGGTCGGATTTACTTTATAGTGGTCGCGGCACAGTGCGCGATTACAACGATTTTGAAATACAAGCCACACAGATTGATATTACCGACCTCAGATTATCAGTCCTGCAGACAGAGATAACAGAGGAGCCGCGTATCGACGACATTATCCATATTCAAGGTCAAGACCGTCGTGTCATGCGAGTCAGCCCAAGTTCAACAAATTTGAAATGGGTGTTGCAGCTGAGGGGGTTACGTGTGGGATAAAAGCCTAGTAGATTTTGAAGAAGATATCATCGAGACATTAAATGCTGCTCGCGTTGATATTTCGATTGACATGCTAAACGCCCTAGTAGACCTCGCACCTGTCGATACTTCGCGCTATGTGAGTAACATGAATGTGTCAATAGACGCACCTGATTACACCTACAACGAGACCGCCAGATTGGGACGCTCAGGAGCAAGGGCAAGAGGCAGAGCGCAATTGTCAAGAAAATACAGTAAAGAGCTTCAAAATACTTACATTACCAACTCAACACCATATGGTGGAGACCTTGAAAGAGGGACATCACCGCAAGCGAGAAGTGGTGTTTTTAACGTCGCATTCCTAGGTGTTGCAACCAAATACGGAGCTTAACATGAGGTTGTTTAGAACTATCGCATTTCTTATAATAGTGTTCTTGGTGTTGCTCGTAATGTCGAGACTGTTGAGCTCTTAACATATGAGGGCAGTTCGAAAAATAGGTGAAATAGGTGACGCAGGTAGGAGGACAAAGCGCCCGACGCACGGGCTCTCGAAGGACACTCCCCTATCTCCTATAAATTTTTTAAAAATTATAAAATAAAAAAAATAAGTACCCTTTTTTCTTTCTTGTCCCGAATTTCGGAAATGGTGCGGGTGAGGGGGTGAGATATGTGCAGGTTGGTATCAAAGCCCCGTCGGACGGGGGCTCAGCGCCGCGCATATGAGTGGGGAGGTATCGCCGAGTGCGTCTGACCGCTCCCGAACCAGTGCGTAGACCGCTCCGATAGTATCGTCCTGCCCCGCCTTGGGGGTCTCCTTGGCTTTCAGGGATATCGAACCCACATACATAGCTTAGAATACCTCCCGACCAAGGAAAGGGTATTCCGTGGACAGAGAGAACGAAAATGAGTAAAGAAGTTGTTAGGCAAATAGTTACTAAACGCTTCCAAACATTCACGGGTTTAGCCGACACGCTAAAAGCATATCCAAACCGTCCCGATGTTAAGATTCCTACAACAGGGCTATGGGCACGTTTAGCAATAAACTTCGTAACAGCAGATGTTGCGGGAATAGGTGTAGACCCCTACGTTAGACGCACAGGTGTTATATCGATAACGGTGTATGCACATAAAAACGCAGGAGTTCGAGATATCATCGAGCTTACTGACCAACTAGAAGAGTGGTTCCAATTTTACAGTGAAGGTAGTTTTTATACCGACGCTGCAAATACAGTCCTTGACGACGAGCCCGATGTTCATTATGAAGGCGTCGTCTATATACCGTTTTCTTTCGACCCGTGCGGGTCATAATTAGTGGAGTAACAATATGAGCCGTGGAAATAGAGTAATTATTAACGCAGCACCTCAAACCGCCGAAGCTGTACCTGCCGTGGGTTGGAAAAACTTCCCTCGCACGTCGGACAGTCTAAATCACGGTGTCGAGTTAGTGCAGAGCGAAACAATCACGCCCGAGCGAGTGCGCTCAGCAGGAGCCCCGATTGCAGCTACAGCAACAGGCGATATCGAAGTTGAATTGATCGGCGGAGTGTACGACGAATACATTGCGGCGGCAGCTTGTAGCGAATGGGCAGATGATGTCTTAACATTGGGCGGTGACGTATCGAAACCGTATGCCATCGAAAAAACCTATCGCGACGACGACCAACACCATATCTGGACTGGCATGCGCGTCAACACGTTTAAGCTTGACATTCCTGAGAAAGGTCTGTTGACAATGACGTTCGGTTGGGTAGGCAGTGGCTATAAAAACGCCCTAGTGCCCTTCTCGGTAACGCCTGCTATTACTGAGCTTGAGCCAAAAGCTACGTCACTTAACGTTACCGATGTTAAAATCGACGGCGCTACCCTAAAAGGTCGCTCTTGTGTAACAGCATTCAGCTTTGAAATCAACAACAACATCACTGTTCAGCAATGCCTATTTAGCGGCTTGTATGGCGGTAAAGTTGAAGAAATGATGGCTGATATGAACGGCGCGTTCACTCTAGCCTACAACCGTGCAGCCCAAGAAATCTTGGACAAGCAATTGACGGGTGCTACAGTTGCAGTCGAAGCGTTGATTACGTTAGTTGACGGCAGTACCTATCTGCTAAAAATTCCGAAGGCGCAAATCAGTGGCGACCTGCCTGCAGGTGGCAGCGACCGACTCAATGCGTCATTAACCTACACCGTGGTGTCAGACGGCACAGTGGCATCGTTGCCTACCCTGACGCGCACGGTTGCCTAAACCATAACAGGAAAGCATCATGGCGTTTATCCTAAAAAGTGAAGAAGAGATCCGTGCACTAGCCTCAGAAACTGGCGAGTTCACTCACGAACCTACTGGCATTAAATTCAAGCTACGGTCGTTCGCCGACCGTGGTTATCAGGCGGCATACGCGCAGCTCCATGCGCGTGACCGAGCTTTCATTGAGGAGGTGGTTAATCGCCCCCTTGATGGAAATTTCTTTGATGGCATTACCGCCGACGCCAAGACACCCAACGAACTTTGGATGCGAGCAATCGGGCGTTATCTAATCGCCGAGTGGGACGTTCTTGACCATAACGAACAGCCGCTCGAAGTCAACGACGACAATTTCATTTTACTCGTGAACCAAGTCGATGACCCATCGGAATTAGTATCTTGGTGCTTAGCTCGTGCAACTGACATCGCGATTAACCGCGACGAAGAACAAGCCGAGATTAAAAAAAAGTCATTGAGCGCTACGAGTGGGAAAGGGACTACGGCAAAGCCGACCCGAAAGACGCAGAAGTCGCCGACTACCTCGGCATAGATTTACCCGAAGAACCCCCGAAGGACTACATGACGCACCAGATTATCAATGCGTTCTATCTTGCATCAAGGTCACGAGGATATGTTGTAGGAGCAACAGCAGCCTATCCTCAACCTCTAACGATACGGGATATCAATGACGTGCTTTCTGCACACCCTGTTGATATAGACCGTGTGACACTGGATTCTTGCATTTTCGCGCTCGATGAATCCTATCTAAACAAAAGTCGCGAGGATAAAGGAACCGATAACTAGGGGGCGGTATGAATCGTAGTTCAACATTAAAAGTTTCAGTAAATACTACCGACGCCGCAGGCAAACTGCGGACGTTTACCAAAGCCTTACTCAATGCCGAGAAACAAGGTATATCGCTCAACGAAGCATTATCTAATCTCGGCAAAACTAATAATTTCGGCGGCTTTAACAAATCAGCGGGTGCCGCCAAAAACCATATGAAAGATATGGCAGCTTCTGCCAAAGAAGCTAGAACCGCAATGGAAGGGTACGCCGCCGCAGTAGCAAAAGCAGGCGGCTCCAACTCCAAGATTACTGCAACAGCAGCTCAGGCTAAAATTGAGCAACAAAAACTTGCCGCCGCCACCTCCAAAGCGGGCGCAGCGGCAGTGAAAGCCACGACCGACGCGGCTATTGGTCAGCAAAAATTGGCTGCAGCGTCAGCACAAGCCGCCAATGCCTCCACCAAAGCAGGTGCAGCCGCCGCCAAAGCCGCCAACGACGCCGCCATCGGACAACAGCGTTTAACCACTGCGACATCACAAGCCACAATCTCGACCGTGAGAATCGGCGCTGAAATCGTCAAGACGGCAAACGCCTCGGCTTTGGCTCAACAGAGACTCGCGGCAGCAACATCGCAGGCTGAAGCGGCAGCCACTCGTGCGGGTGCGGCTACTGTTAAGGCTACCAACGATGCGGCTATTGGGCAGCAACGCTTAATCACCACGACGTCACAGGCTACAATCTCGACCATCAGAATCGGCGCGGCTGTTGTCAAAACAGCAAACGACGCCGCGATGGCTCAACAGAGACTAGAAACCGCCACCATTAAGACGGGCGCGGCAGGCGTAAAAGCCGCTAATGACGCCGCTATTGGGCAACAGAAACTCGCGGCAGCAACATCGCAGACCGCCGCTGCAGCCACTCGCGCAGGCGCGGCAGGCGCGAAAGCCGCCAATGACGCCGCTATCGGGCAACAGCGCTTGCAAGACGCTACTATCAGAACGGGCGCGGCAGGTGTGAAAGCCGCCAACGATGCCGCCATCGGGCAGCAGAGAGTAGCCGCCGCCGCAGCACAAGCCGCAGCTCAACAAGACCGTGCCGCCCTAGCAGCGCTAAGACTAGCCAATGCTGAAGCTCGCGCCGCCGCTGATCTCGCAAGACTTGGCAACGCGGGAGCCACAGCCAACACTCAATTGAACGGTGTAGTGCAAACATTGAACCGCATGCAGGGATTCTTGCAAGGCGGCTTCATGGCAGTCACGGGGATTTCGTTCCTCAAGACCGCTGATGAAATGGCGGCGCTAAACAACCAAATCAGACTTGTTACTAAGTCCGAGGAAGAATTTATCGGGGTGCGTGAACACGTGCGCCGCGTTGCCGAGAAGAACTACGCAGACGTTGCCAACACCACTAACCTATACCAAAAGTCAGCGCGAGCGTTGGCAGATATGGGTAAAGCACAAGCCGACGTTATCAAGTTTACTGATGGCGTATCTCTCGCCATGCGTACGGGCGGTCGCTCAGCCCTCGAGCAAGCCTCGGCAATTTATCAGCTGTCCCAGTCAATGGGTGCGGGCATATTAAATGGTGACGAATTTAGAACCATCACCGAGACAGCGCCGTTGCTATTAAGCCTTGTGGCTGATGAAATGGGTGTTTTGCAAGGCGACTTGAAAAACCTGTCGAAAGAAGGCAAAATCACTTCAGAAGTCGTGTACAACGCCATCACAAACAATATTGAAATGCTCGAAGCCATGGCTTCAAAGATGCCAGTTACCATGGGACAGGCGCTACAAGTATTCAAGAGCCAGTACAAAAACTTCACCAACGACATAATGAACGATACAGACGGCATGAGTTCCTCTATCGCCAAGGCTATCCAGTTAGCGTCGTTGAATTTCGAGACTATGGCTAAGGTCTCAATCGCAGTGGTCACTCTAGGCATGCTACAGTTGGCAGCCTCAATCGACGTTGCCGCGCTCTCAATGAGGGCGTTTAACTTAATCACTGCGGCAAACCCCATTTTACTAGCCGTAACAGCTGTCCTCATGTTAGGCTCCGCATTTTACGGTTTAGATGATGTCTTGGGCGTTACGTCCATAATGCTCGGGGATTTAATCGACAAGGTCGCCGAGGGATTTCGATTGATGGGCGACCTCGCCACTCAGACGGAGGACACTGCCGAGCGCATGACCAACGCTAACGGCACGTTCCACGTGGACTATCGCCGTCAATATGATGAATCGGGCAGGCGCTCTATTAACTTCTTCCACAACTTGGAAGACGGTTTTACGGGCGCGGTGCAGGCGGCGGCTAGAACGACCGCAGGCATTACCGTTTCATTTACCGCGATGTACCAGTTCTTGGCTCGCGGTATCGATGACGTCGGCAAGTCTATTGCTAACGCATTTATTTGGGTATTCAATCAGGTAAAAGTTGGTATTAACAATCTGTCAAGCGAAATGGTCGAGTGGGTGCGCAAAGATATTGCGCTAATCAACACCATAGCGGGGGCGGCTAACAAAGCGTTGGACTTCGTAGGTTCAAAGCGCCGCGTACCGTTGGTGGGTGCTGCAGGTGGCAAGGGAACTAACTTGCAGCCGACCGCGTATTTAGATAACACCTTCATACCGTACAGCACGCATTTCGCTAATCAGTATGACGCAATTGTTGATCCACTTGATAACTACTTCCGAAAAGTGGCTCGTGAGCAACGCTACAAAAATCAGCCGAAAGTGCCTTACGTTCTCGACGAAAGCCCGATGGATTACGACAAGAAATACGAGTACGACCGTCGTAAACTTGAGCGCGAAGCTGAGGAATTAGAACAGGAGCGTAAGAGAGCTGAGAAAGCTCAAAGAGCGGCAACAGCAGCTCAGGCTAGAGTTGAGCCAATGAGAGTCAACGAGCGTGTTCTCGAACAGGCTAGACTCTACGATTATGCGGGACTTGAGAAGAAATACAATCTGCAGCAGGGCACACTTGCGGCAGTATCTATGCAAGAGTCGAAAGGTAGACCTGACGCCCGCAACCCCGTATCGGGAGCCACAGGTGCGTTCCAGTTCATGCCGCCCGCAGCCGCACGATTTGGATTAAAAGACCGTACTAACGTTGAGGAGTCGGCACTAGCAGCGGCTAAATACCTATCGTGGCTCGAAAATCGCTTCGGCAGTCTAGAGCTAGCGCTCGCGGGCTATAACTGGGGCGAAGGCAACGTCGACAAGTTTGTCGCGGGCAAAAAGAAAATGCCCAAAGAAACTAGGAACTATATCAAGCAAGTGCCCCAATACTTGGCGTACATGCAAGGTGGTATGGACGGATCAGTGAACATCGGTGGTAACATCGAAAAGTTCAACGACGAGAAGCGCCGCGAAGCCGAGGAGATTCTCAAGAAGCAAAAAGCTCTGATCAAAGAGTATGCGTCACCGCTAGAGAAAATCAGAATTGAGTACGGCGAGCGTTTAGACGCCATTCTCGAAGCTAGATTCGACGATAAAAAATCCGAGGAGCTTGCAGTCGACGCCTATCGGATAATGAAACGTCAGGAAGCGGAATACGAGAACAGCCTCAATAACCAAATCGGGTCACTGGCTGATTTCCAACGTACTAAGACCGAAATGTTAGCTCGCGAGCGAGACAATGAGCAGTTTAACCTGAAACTCGACCCCGTTTTATCTAGACCCGAGAACGCTCAGAAGCTGCAAGAAGGGCTTGACCTCATACAACAGAAGTACCAGTATGAGCTCGACATGCACAACGACCAACTGAACCGCCAAGAGCGGGATCTGTACTCGTTTAGACGTACTGAGCGACAAGCACTACTCGACGGTTGGGCAGATAAGATTCGTGACGCGTCATTTATGACCGACGAACTTGCCGACATGAGAATGGACGCACTGCAGAAGCAGAAAGACTACGAAGTCAGCTTGTTCGACGCAGGTCACGACCACAAAATGCTTGAGCTACGCAAGCAGCATATGTCTGAAATCGCGTATATCCAAGAGAAGTATAGACTCGATGCCTATCTCAACAGCATTACTACTGAAGACGATGACATCAAGAATATGCAGGCTGTTAATCTCAAGATAAATGCCGCCAAAGAAGCTGAAGACGCGCAAAAACGCGTCGGCGGGGACTATGACAGGCAGACTCGACGACTACGCGGGCAAGGTGAAGAAGAGACTGACGCTAAAGACGCTTGGACAGTTGATCACGAGGTCGCGGCAAAAGCATTCGAAGAGGGTATTATTGGTCTCCAAGATTATCATGACCGCATGCTTGAGCTTGACCAAGATTATGTGAACAAAAAGCAGGCGATTCTTGCGTCGGGACACGAAGCCAACTACAATCTAGCAACTTCAGCGATGTCGGCACTAGGACTTGAGAACAGTAAGGCATATAAACTTATGCTGATGGCGCAGAAAGGGCACGCCCTCCACGCGGCATGGCTAGACAGTAAAACCGCCATTCTCAACGCATATGCGAACACGGCAGGTGGTGTTTGGGCTAAGGCGGCGGCAGCAGCTAAAGTAGCAGCCACGACAGGTGTTATGACCGCTGCAATTGCGGCAGTGGATATCAAAGGCTTCAAGAAAGGCGGGTATACAGGCAACGTCGGGGTCAACGATGTCGCGGGGGCGGTGCACGGGCAGGAATATGTGTTCGACGCCGAAGCCACCCGACGGATTGGCACAAGTCAGCTCGATAGAATCCGTAAAGGAGAGGAAACGAGCAGCAAGACCGAAGCCGCGCCTGTCTTCAATATCAACATCATCATCGAGGGCAACAAAGCCACGACTACAGGTGATCTTGAGAATAAACAGGCTCGCCAATTAGCCAGTTCACTTGAGGCTGCAATACGAGCAGTGTTGATAAAAGAAAAACGCCAAGGGGGTCTAATTTATGGCACTTAGAGAGTTTACGTGGTGCTTGGACGCAGGTGGTTCGCGTACCACGAATTTCGTGGTCAATGCCGTAGTGTTTGGCGACGGCTATGAACAGGTCTCCTCGATTGGGATTAATCCTGCTCGAGAGACTGCGGCATACAGTGTGACCGACAAAATAGAGGTGGTTAACGCCGCCTACAATTTCTTGCGTGACCACCGAGGGGCTGACCCCTTTATACTAAACGTGGGCGGCGAAATCCGCACATACCGAACCGTGGGGGAGATTGTTCGAACCCACGTTAAAGCCGATAGATGGCAAGTTTCATTCAACTTAAAACAGGTATTTTTACCTTAAAAGGAGCACAACATGGCTGTAATCACTAAAGGTATCGAAGGCGTAGTAGTTCACCCACAATGGGGCGTGCCTATGGGCTTCCACACTCTAGCGCGAGTGGACATCGATTTCATGAACAATACTACATATGTAACGCTGTCAAGTTACTACAACAAGGCAGTCCTTGAGTCAGGCGGTAGTTATATGTATAACGTGACCTTGCAGATGGACGGTGCCGCTCTAACCACCGAAACCGCCCTCCTTGAGGCAATCATTGCCGCTCCTAACTCTCCACTAGAGGAAGGCACGGTTGTGGCTTACACTGCTGTAGGAGCCGAGGCATAATGACTACGTCTAGCGACCTACAAAAGCTCTCAGTTACTGGTGTAGTAACGTTGTATGAGCTTGATGCCACCTCCTTGGGGGCAGGTATCTATAGGTGGCACGGACACGTAGGGCGCGAGGATTGGTTGAAAATATATGATAAAGTAGGCGGCGGATATACTGTTGACGAAACGCAGACAGAAGTACGCAACGATATCGTATGGCAGGGCAAGACGTACAGCCCTGTCTCAATCCAGTCTGACGGTCTTGAGGTTCGCGGCGATGGTCGCGCCTCAACACCTACGCTGACATTGGCGAGCGACCTTAACGGGGTGGCGGGATTGACCCGTGTGTTGTGCCTGAAATTTGACGATTTTGCAGGAGCGAAATTAACAGTACGACGAACGTTGGCTACATATCTCGACGCCGTGAACTTCACGAAGGGCAACCCGCAGGCTGACCCGACCGAGCAAATAAAGCCGCAGTTATGGTACGTCGAGCAAAAAACCAGTGAGAACGAAGCCGCAGTGACGTTCGAGCTATCAAATCCAGTGGATTTTGCAGGAGCCCAACTGCCCTCACGTATGATTACTAGCTATTGCCATTGGGCAACGCATGGTGACTATCGAGGCGAGGAGTGCGGATACACAGGTGCGGCAATGTTTACTGACAGAGGTATTCCAACAGTAGACCCCGAGCAAGACCGTTGCGGTGGTCGAACCCGAGATTGCGAGCTCAGATTTGGGAAAGGTAACACACTACGACACGGCGGATTCCCGTCATCAAACTTTAGGATTTAACATGATTAATGCCATAGCCAAACGAGACATTCTAGCCCACGCCGCCGACTGTTACCCTCTCGAGAGCTGTGGTGTTATTGTGTCCAACAGATATTACGCATGTCGCAACATATCAAACAGTATGTGCCAGTTCGAAATCGACCCCCGCGACATTGTTGAGGCGGGTAAACACGGCAAAATCCAAGCATATGTTCACTCGCACCCCGACGGCACAACAGATCCCTCGATCCCTGACCGAATCGGTCTAGCCCTCCACGGTATACCTTGGGTGATCACGGACGGGGTCTCCCTTGCCGTTCACAAATCCACAAGCTATATATGCCCCTTGTTGGGGCGAGAATACTTCCACGGGCTTCTCGATTGCTATACTCTGGTGCGGGACTATTACTCAAGAGAATTGGGTGTTGAGCTCGGCGACTACCCGCGTGCGGACGCATGGTGGGAAGACCCAAAATCAGACCCTCTGTACCTAAACAATTTCGCGAAGGAAGGGTTTGTTGAGGTTGACGAGATAAAAGAACATGATGTTATTCTAACCAGACTCGGACGAACCGAGCATGTTAACCACGCGGTGGTGTTTATCGGTGATGGGTCGCTCAAAAGTGAGAAGACCGAAAAAACGATTGGCAACTCGATGATACTGCACCACCCGTACAATCGCCAATCGGTACGTGAACTCTATGGGGAGCAGTGGCAACGCCGCACTGTTAAAATTCTACGGCACAAATCTCAAATGTGAGGATATTCTGTGAAAACTATCAAGCTGCACGGGGTGCTAGCCGATAAATTCGGTGAAACGTTTAGACTAGCCGTAGAGTCGGCTCATGAAGCAACGCATGCTATCGCCTGCCAAAATCCTGAGTTCAAGAGATTCATGCTAGAGGCTGAACAAAATGGCATGCGATTTGCAATATTTATGGACGATAAGAACATCGGCGAGGACGAAGTCCACAATGCGTCAAGTGCCAAGACAGTCCATGTCGTACCTAGAATCATGGGCGCGGGTGGCGCTGCTGATATTTTGCAGGTGGTGGTAGGTGCTGTTATGGTCGGCGTCGGTGTATTTGCGTCGGGTATTACGGCGGGAACGTCAACGTTCTTGATCGGCACGGGTTTGGGTCTTATGATGGGAGGTATTGCATCGATGTTGATGCCGACCCCTGATATGGGCGACCTAGACGAGGACGGAAACCGAGCCAATAACGGCTTCGGCGGTGCGGTAACAACAGTTGCGCAGGGCAATCCCGTACCTGTTTTATATGGCGAGCGGTATATCGGCGGCTTTATTATGAGCGCAGGCATATTTACAGAGGATAATCAATAATGAAAGATGTTACCCCAATCCGAGGCGCTAAAAAGGACAAGAACGCTCCCCGCAAACCTGTTATCATGAAGGACTCAGCCTCTTCAACGTCAATTGCTAAAATGCAGTACGGTTTCAGTGAAGGGACTATTTGGGGTCTTGTTGATGGCGCGAAGTCTATAATACTTGACGGCACGCCGCTTGAGGCGACTGACGGTACTAAGAATTTCAAGAACGTGACTTACGATATACGTCTAGGTACCAATGATCAAACATACATGAAAGGGTTCCCCGACGTCAGCAATGAAGTCGGCATTGGTGTTGAGCTAAAAAGCTCGGCTCCTTACGTCCGTGCTATTAACGACACACAACTGTCGGCTGTCCGTGTGCGCCTTCGTTGGAACGGGCTATCGTCCACCAATTCGGAAAATGGCGATGTGAGCGGGCACCGTATCGATTATGCGATCGACTTGCAGACCGACGGCAGCGCTTATGTTGAGGTACTTAACACCAGTATTAGCGATAAAGTATCAACAGGATACGAACGCACCCATAGAATAGAGCTACCCCGTGCAACTAAGGGGTGGCAGATCCGTATCCGTCGTCTGACCGCCAACAGCAGCAGTGAATTTATCCGCGACACCATGTATGTTGACGCCATCGCTGAAGTCATCGACGCCAAATTCAACTATCCAAACACCGCCCATATGGGCATCGAATTCGACTCGGAAATTTTCCGAGGAATACCGAAGCTTGAGGCACACGTGCGCGGCTTAATTGTGCGCGTGCCCACTAACTATGACCCAGTTGCTCGCACGTATGTCGGCATATGGGACGGACTATTTAAAGAAGCTTACACCAACAACCCTGCGTGGATATACTACGACATCATTACGGCTAAACGTTATGGTCTCGGCGACCGTATCAATTCGAACATGGTTGACAAATGGACAGTCTACGCCCTAGGTGTTTACTGTGATCAACTTGTACCTGACGGTCTAGGCGGGCA
Organism: Phoeniculus purpureus; assembly: GCA_028565055.1. Classification (NCBI taxonomy): domain Eukaryota; kingdom Metazoa; phylum Chordata; class Aves; order Bucerotiformes; family Phoeniculidae; genus Phoeniculus; species Phoeniculus purpureus. Next base: position 23,357 of record JAOXOE010084988.1, read on the forward strand.
AGAGCCGCGTTTCACGTGTAACGTGTACCTGCAAAAAACATCTGACGCCTATGAAGTGTTGAGCAGCCTGTCGGGTGTGTTCCGCGCAATGGCATTTTGGAATGGCGAGCGCATTGTGCTCGACGCCGACATACCGAAAGACCCTGTCTACACCTTCAGCCGCGCCAACGTCATCGCAGACGAGAACGGCATATGCTTTAATCATACAGGCTCTCGCTTCCGCGACCGTCATACCGTAGTTAAAGTGGCGTGGGATAACCCTGCCAATGCGTTCCAAACAGAATACGAGTATGTACGCGACGAGAAGGCTATATCCAAATACGGTATTCGTGTACTTGATTTGTCAGCATTCGCTTGTACCTCACAAGGACAGGCGCAACGGGCAGGTCTATGGGCACTGCAGACCGAGCAATTAGAAACCCGTCAGATTACGTTTAGCGTAGGTCTCGACGGCTTCCTGCCGCAAGTAGCCGACGTGGTGAACGTGGCTGACGAGTTATTTGCGGGACGCGCCAACAGCGGTCGAGTATCGAATATATCGGCGGGTCAGTTCGTAGTAACGCTTGACCGAGATATCACTGTAAACGCGGGTGACGTCCTAATCATCAACGGCAGTGATGGTAAAGCCGAGCGCCGTGTTGTTAAGTCAGCGGCGGGTCGCAAAGTCACCATGGTGGCGGCGTTCACCAAAGCCGAGAAACAAAATATATGGGCACTCGAAACTGCTGATTTGAAGTTAATGCGCTTCCGCATTATGTCTATTCAAGAAAACAGCGATTCATCGTTCAACATCACCGCCCTGCAGCACGAACCTAAGAAATTCTCAGCTATCGATTTTGGCGCGGACGTTATCCCTGACAATATCACTTCCATCACCCCCGATGTTATCGAAGCACCTGATAAAATCACTATTACGACTAGACATCGCGTAGTCCAAGGGCAAACAGTAACTACCTTGGTTATCGATTGGAGCCAAGTCAAAGAGGCAGTCGGGTATGACGTTGAGTGGCGCAAAGACGATGGCAACTGGATAAAAGTCCCTCGCACGGGCAATACTTCAGTAGAAATCGAAGGCGTTTACGCGGGTCGTTACACCGCCCAAGTGCGTTCAATCTCAGCCTACGATGTAGCCTCATCTTCGGCATTCTCGCCGATCACCGAGGTCAAAGGCAAGGTAGGATTGCCGCCGAATATCGTAGGCTTGACCGTAACAGGGGTATTGTTTGGCTTTGATCTTAACTGGTCATTCGGCGCGGGCTCAGGCGACGCGGCATTTACCGAAATACAAGTAGCGTCAGCACCTAACGTCAACGTTAAGCAGCTGGGTCTTTACGCATATAACACCAATAAATTGCAGATAAACGGTCTGATGGGCAACCTGTCTCAGTCGTTCAGAGCACGGTTGGTTGATAAACTTGGCTTCACCAGTGCGTGGAGTGCGTGGGTGACGGGAACAACATCGGCTAGCGCCGCACCTATCATGGATATGATCCAAGGTCAAATCAATGAGTCTTCTCTAAATCAAGCACTGACCTCTAAGATTGAGAAAATTGATTCTAATAGTAGTTCTATTGGCGGTATCAATACGGAACTGGATAAAGCTAAGGCTGACATTGCCGCAGCTGATAAAGTCATAGCCGCCAATAAGACAGAAGCCGCTAATGCGATAGCAGCAGCAAACACAGAAGTAACTAAAGCTAAGGCTGACATTGCCGCAGCTGATAAAGTTATAGCCGCCAATAAGACAGAAGCCGCCAATGCGGTAGCAGCAGCAAACAAGACAATAGCTGCCAATAAGACAGAAGCCACTAATGCGGTAGCAGCAGCAAACAAAGCAATAGCCGATAACAAACTGATCGCTTCCAACGCTGTAGCGGCAGCCAACAAGGCAATAGCCGACAGTAAGGCTATCATAGATTCTAACAAGGCTGAGATATCAGCGGCTAAAACAGAACTTAACACAGCTAAAACGCAGTTAGCCACGGCTATCTCAGATATTGGTACAGCCAAAACCGATATTACTAAAGCTAAAACCGACATAGTAGAAGCTAAAAAAGTAGCAGACCTAGCTAAAACAGATTCAGCAGCCAACAAAACTACTATAGCCAGTCTTACTACCACTGTAAGCAATAATAAGACTTCTGTGGATTCCAGTATTACCACCCTGACGAATGAAAACTTGGCTTTATCTAATCTTTACACAGCTTTAAAGAGTGAATATGACACCAATAAAGCTTCAGTGTCGCAAGATTTAACTACACTTACTAATAAAGATATAAGTTTATCTAGTTTATTAACGGCTTTGGATACAGATTATAAAGGCAATAAAACGGCTATCAGAAATGAGCTTACAGCAGTTTCCACTAAAACAGATTCTACAGCCAGTAGCTTAAGTTCTTTAACTACTGAAGTGGGTAAAAACAAAACAGCTATATCCACTGAGGCTACCACTAGAAGCACAGAAGACACAGCTTTATCTAACAGAATTACTACTGTAAGCGGTAAGACTGATAACGCTCTATCTAGAATTTCTACAGCTGAAACCACTATAGCCAATAACACAGGCGCTATAACACAGCAGAAAACTGACATCACGGCAGCTTTCAAAGCTATTGATGACATAGAAATAGGCGGTAGAAATTATTTTGTATTAGCTAGAAACCCTTTCTACCATTATGTAAAAGACATAGGAAACGGCATTTATACTAATAAAGCTACTACTTCATCTTTTGCTATTTTTGCATTAAGTAAATTAACACTAGATTTAAACGAAAATTATACTTTTAGTTTTTATGCTAAAGCAAATACAGAATTAGTGGCATGGCAAAATTCTACATTTTACATTAATGGGTCTTACTCTGTACGTCACAATAGACCTGACTTTATAGTTAACGAATGGGTAAGGGTTATAGCTAAATTTGAATTAAAGTCACTATCTTTAATTCATATATATATAGTTGGTTTAGTAAACGAAGGTGATATAGAATTTAAAGATGTAAAACTAGAAAAAGGGAATAAGGTTACAGACTATACTTTAGCCCCCGAAGATGTAGAAGCAGACTACACAGCAGCTATAGCGGTAGAATCGGTAGCTAGAGCAGATGCAGACAAGGTTATAACGTCTTCTGTTACCGCTTTAAAATCTGATTACGATGCCAATAAAGCTTCAGTAACTCAAAGTTTAGGCACTTTAACCACTAAAGATACAGCCCTAACTAATCAATTAACAGCTTTAACTTCCACAGTAGGTACTAATACAGCTAATATAACAGCCAACAATAATACTTTAGTGGCTGCAGATAAGGCTATAGCAGATTCAGTAACAGCTTTAGACACAGAATATAAGGGTAATAAGACTACAGTTAGCAATAGTTTGACAGCTTTAAGCGATGCGGATAAGGCTTTAGGCAATAGAATTACTACTTTAGATACTGATTATAAGGGCAATAAGACTTCTGTTAGTAATAGCTTAACGTCTTTATCTAATGCGGATACGGCTTTAGG
>JAOXOE010084996.1:0-26859 GCA_028565055.1 Phoeniculus purpureus
CAGGATGTTTTCTTTCCTTCATAAAAGCACAAACCTGTAATTCTGAAAATTCTACTAATTTTCAAACCACAATACTGGTTTTCTGCCTTTGAGTGATAGGCAGTACAACTATTTTAAGACCTGCTCCTGAGGGCCTGAAGCTGGCACAGTAGGTCCTTATTTCTCCTCAGGACTGTCACCCTGCTGCCTCAGCATTTATCATGCACTTGTACAGACTTGGGTCACGAAACACCTTTTCCAATCTGACATTTATTTAGTTTTTCATGAAGAGAGACAGTGAAGGGAGAGCTTTTTCTTTTACTCATCTTGTATCTCATTCAGATCTGGGCTGGAACAGAATCAGAGGAGGAATACAGACCGTGCTCCGTGCTTTCCAGCTCTGGTTCACATCTGTTACTGAAGTGTCTTTACGTTACTGGAGAGTTTAGTAAGCAAGGAAGTAAGTCAGAGTTATCTGGTGAATTTTGTCCTGACATTTCATGGAATCACAAAATCTCTTTGATTGAAAGAGACCTTTAAGATTATCAAGACTCAGCACTGCGTCTCGCCCGCTCCCGCAGACCCTCTCGCACGGCGCGCTCCGGCCCGCACTAACCGCCCGGCGGCCTGCAGGGGGCGCCACAATGCCGCTGGGCGGCCCAGGCGCTGGGAGGCTCAGACCGGGCGGCCCCTCCGCATTGTGAGGCCGCTGCCGCGGGCGAGAGCGCGGGCGCGCGCTGGGCCGCCCCTCCCTCGCCCAGCGCCGTGGAACGGCCTGGGCAGCGGTGAGGGCGAGCGGTGCTCGCACGGAGGTGAGCGCTGGGCGGGGGGAGTCCCGCGTGTGCGAGGGGGGAAGGGAGGAGCAGGGGTGCGGCAGGAGTTGGATCGTGAGTGGGAAGATGCGGCGCGGAGATCGCAGTGCCCGCGGTCGCTGCGCGGAGCCCGGCACGCCCGTGTCCGCAGTGGGGGACTTGCCCAGCGCTGAGCGGGAGGCACCTGCCGGGACCCAGGTGGGCGGAGGAGCCCACCCGAGTTGCAGGGCAGAGGTGATGACTCAGAGTGTCCACAGGAACGTCAGATGTCGCGGGCGGTGAAGGGGCGGGCGGAGTGGGAAGCGCCCGGCGGGGCTGCGGACGGGCGCGCAGCCTGCTGATAGGTACCGGCGGGGGACCGGGAGCTTTGGTGGAAGTACCGGCGCCCCCCTCCATCCAACCCTCCCCAGAAGCTGGATGATGCAGCTTCTGATACACTGGGCGTTTCTCACTGTTCTGTGAGCGTGATCTGGTACTGACTCTTGGGCAAAGTGATTCAGGAACATAAGGACGTCAGGGATGATCTGGGACCTTTCTGTACGTAAGATGCCTTTACTCTTTCTTTTTACAAGCTGATTTTTTTTGTAGGCGATACCGTCACGCTTTTATTACATGAAGCGTGCTTGAAATGCCGTTGGCTGTGAGTTATATTAGCATCGAGCACTTCATATGCCACTGCTAGAATTCATGACTGGACACTTTTGCACAAGAGCAAAGCTTCATGGCAGGTTGCATTCACACGTAAAGTTCCACTCTGTTTTAAAGGGAGACTGAATTTTTTTGTTTTTAGTCAGGGCTGAGGGTCATCATCACAGTTACTGGGGTTTTTTTCACCCAAGACTTTGAAGCATTCTGCAATGACAAGTGCTGTGATGTATTTATTTTTTTTATACTGTCTGGGTTAGGGAAACCAAGAAGATGAACTGTCAGGTGACTTGCTCAAGGTCATGCAGCAAAGCTCTGAATATAGATAGTTCTCATGTAGCCAGTTAAGAGTGTAATATCAAAATTCTGGCATCCTTTTCCCAACCCTGCGCTTTGCCAAATGTTTATGTATGAGCTGAGGCAGCTTAAACAAGGAGCAGTGGAGAACTTCTGGGTATGGATTTGTTTAGCTGAATGGGCAAGATACAAGTGCTTGAAGGTATTTAGGCAACTGCAGCTGAGAAACTGAAACTTGTCTGGAGCTGGAGAGCTTGAAGGAAGGGGGATTGAGGGAGAGCCTGGCTCCTTGAAGCTCCATCCTCGTGGTGTTCTTCCTCAGGCTCTGCATTGACGTCACAATGACACGGTGAAGCTGAACACAGGAGCTGGGAACAGTTCTTCTGATTCACTTTTGATAGTTGAGTGAATTTATCGCCACTCTATTCCTCCCAGCATGGCTAAGAGCGCAGAAGTGAAGCTGGCAATATTCGGTCGAGCTGGTGTGGGCAAGTCAGGTATGTTTGTTTGATTTTTTCTTCTGCTTTTCATTGGGTAACTTTTTCTGATCTCTGTGCAGACAAACCTTTTGTACCAAAGGATGGCTGTGACCTTATTTTTATTGGTGAAGTCAGGGTCAGGAGTATTTTATTCTGTGCTTTCTACACTATTTTCTCCTGTTCTCTAGAATAAAACTACTGTTATAACTTTAAAAAAAAAACCCAAGATCAGTCCAACAACAAAACAAACTTTCCACCCCAACTCAATCTTATGTCTCATGAAGTGAATGGCAAGATTCCTCTTTTCCATTGGAATATAATCCATCATGTTTAAATTGTCTCTTTATAGCTCATTGCTAGATAAAGGTATTTATGTGATTCTCCCTATCCTCTAAGATCATATTCTGTGTCAGATACTGCAACCTCTGTAATAGTTGTAGTTCTAGTTGATTTGGGGGGAAATGTTACACTTAGCAACTCAAAGAATTTTTATGCTCTTTTGGATCTACATATTCACAAGGAAACCAAGAAAATATGTATAAAGTTTGCATTTGAAGAGTTTTTTTAAGAAATGAGCATTTTGCCTCTCACAAGGGAGAGGCAAAAATGTTATAAAACCATTACTGCAGCCAGCTTTATTTTCATGAGACAAGGAGTGTAACACAAGGGTTGCAGTCTCTCTCAGGTTGTTTGGTGCTGTTGCATTAACTTGACAGCTCTGGGATCACTCTAACATGTCTTTGCACCACTGAGATAAGGAGATAAGAAAACTGAGCTTAATGCTACTTCTGCTGGGAATTGTAAGGTGCTGTTTTATTTTAGAGTAATCTGCACAAGAGAAACCAGGAGATAGGACAACTGGTAAGAGCACTGGACTATCAGCTGATGTCAACCAGCTCTGGTTCCCCAAAGAAACTTTTTTTTGTATTAGAAGTGCCGAGGTTCCAGTCCATAAGCATATTATAGTTTCATTAACTTCTGTGTAGCTTGTTTATAGACACATGTATACCCAGAAGTTATTTTAACCAGAACACTGTCAATGAAGAAGCTCTGTCAGCCTTAAGGAAAAAAGGTATATGTGAGGCAGAGATTGTTAGAGATTATATCACTTAAACAAAGACAATGGATATCAAATTTTACCTTTTGAATAAAATGCTTGAGGGAGCACTGATAAAACACTGAAATAAATTTAAATTGTGCCTTCTGCTGTGCTTACCCCACCCCTTTGTATTTCTCTGGCCTGTCCGGGATTTGCAAGTAAGTTCAGTGGTTGTCCTTTTGGTTTGTCTTACATTCAGTTAACAGTTTTTGTGGTTGTCCAGTCTTTTGCTAGACTCAAATCATGGAAGAGGATCTTGACGTTTGTATGGGAAAATTGAAACTTTAAAAGACTCCCTTCACCCTGATTTTCTTAAACATTTAAGAGCTTATATTTAAAAAATAGAAAACTACCAGTTAAATTCTCAGTTAAAATGCATTGTCAGAACAGGATCAATAAGAGCCTTTTTAACCTGTTGCATCGTTTTTGTAGTCTTCACTATACTATGAATTTATGGTTAAAATGTTTTCCTGTAATCCTGGAACTGGGCGGGAGGTGATTTTTAATGAAAAGCTAACCAAAACATCGTAGCCCTTCAGAGTCCTTCTCCTCTCTCTTTTCTGGTTTGTTGTGGGGTTTTTAGCTTCTGAGAGGCAAGGAAATATCACATAAAATATTGCTAAGATTGCCTCTTCTTTCCTGACCATGCATATGAATCTGTGTGGAAATGAAATGGGCACAAATGACTGAGCAGGAGAAGGTGAATTTAAGGGGATGGAGACTACAGAGTGCTGTCAGCTGCCTCTACAGAGCAGCAGCTGTGCCTAACAGAATCTCCAGCTTGCTTATGAAAACCCCTTTTGTATGTTTCTGTAAAAGGATCCAGTTTCAACAGCTCGGCCAACTCCAGAGAAGTGTGTGCATGTGTGTTTTAAAATACCTAATTGCCTGTATCCAACAGAGACAACAGTGGGAGCTGTGAAAGTGCTGTTACACTTTTGCTAAAAGCAGAATGAGACACAAAGTGGTCTCCCAGACAGCTGAGTTTGGTGAATAAGTACCCTGCTAGATTAATGTTGATTGTGTCTTTTTTTAGTGTAGCAGTGTAAATTCCCTATCCCTGTGACCAGTTTGTAATATGTCATTGAGACAGGATCCTGTAACTTTAGGTTACTAGAGTAGGCTTGGCCAGACAGCTGAAAGAGAAGCCAGACTCTAGAAGCGTGAGTGCAAGGCAGAATACTGGTGCAAGCTAGATTGGGTGATAAATAAGGCCACTGTAATTGCCAGAAAATCATGCCAAAATATAGTCAGTGGCATGTTTTCTTGGCACATTTTCATTTGCTGAGGAAGAGCCAGGCATTAGGTTCTTAATCTGTAAGTGGCTTCACCACTGGACAGTGTCTGTGAAGTTACATACTGTAATGTCTAGGCTTCTCTTCCAGTGCCTGACTGGGGCTTTTGGATCAGTGAGTCAAAGCAGCTTTGAAGAAAGCAGTGTTGTGCTTTGAGAGACATGGAGAATTAAGGCTATCCCTCATGCACCATGAAAGTCAATAGAACTTTTACCATTACTGAGAGCTAAGGAACACCCTAATCTTGTTAATGCTAGTAATCTGTTTAATGGGATGCTAGGTTTTTGTTTTATTTACTAGTCCCTTCTGGTTTATCCAAGATTCTCCCAAATATGAGTTGGAAAGCAAGAACGCTTTTCCCAAACCACAACAGAAATTGCATCTAAAAAAGAATAAAAGCCAGGGACAGCAAAAACTTTCTCCACTGTCTTCTTGCTGCTTACCAAGTTGGAATGGTTCAGAGGTTTAAAAAACAAACGGGGAACAGCAAGCCTGAGTGTCAGCTTTTTACTGTTCTCCTTTCTTGCCTTGTCCACCAGAACTGCATTAGCTCGCCTGTCCTGTTTTGATCTGTACTTGGAATAGATGTAAATCTTTCAAATAGAAAAGGAGAAAACCAATTCAGAAAGGGGCATGTAAGAGTGCTTTAGTAAGGGACTTAGTACAGAATTACACCGAGTGATAAATCACTGGTCAGTTTACCTGGGCAACCTCACCAGGTATGAGCATCCCATTCTGCCCTTGTACTGTGGATTGAATTCTCCTTCATTCATCCACTTGTTATTGTGTAAAAATTGCATAAACACTTCTTTAAGCTAGCTGAAATAAAGCAGATGAGGAACTCTGCCTGAGTCAAGGAGCACTTTGCTGCTACTTCACTTGGGAAGACAAGGAGATGTTCTGTGGGTGGGATGGGACATTCAAGCCCTACTAGAGATAATAGGGTTACACCTCCTAATTTGGGCTACAGTCAAGTGGCAGTGATGAGGAAACAGACTTTTTCAGGTCTTTTTCTCTATATCCAAGAGGAGCTTGCATGATGTGAAGAATTAAAGTCAAATTAAATGACTTAAACATTGATGAACTTCTGCTGAAACCTACAGCTTCATTCCTAAAGTAACAAAATTTAGAATCTCCTCAATAGCATCTTTTAAACAAACTGTAGTAACAATTAATAAAGGTTTAAAGACTGTGTTCTTCCATGTCATCCCAAGGAACAGTATGTGCCCATAAAGCTAAAAAGAGGAGTGAAAATCTAGGAACCAAGAGGAGAAAAGCAGGGCATGTACTGGATAGCACTGCATGGCTGATGCTTTTCCAACTCATATTTCAGTTGACTATGAACACTCAAAATGCCTCTGCTTAGAAGGCTTTGTATTTTGGCCAAAAAAGAGAGAATGTCCAGCTGCAGCATGTGCAATCCAACCAACTTTTTTTTTCTGCTGTGCCTGTGCCAGGCTGAATACTCCAAGTTTCTGCGCTAGTGCTTATGGTGTGCCCAGCCACGAACTGATGCAGTTCTCGTAAGTCTGAATAAGCTGTGCAGCTGCAGTGGTGGCTATGTGACACAGAAGTATGTGTGGTTTCTACTGGTGCTTAAGCACACTAAGGTTACTAAAGCTCAGTCAGGTTCCTCCCAGTAAATATGTGTCTGCTTCTAGGCTGCTGTGCAAATAGTTTTTTTCTTAGGCAATCAAGTGCACAAGGCATGGGGCTATTATGATTTCAGCTGCTTGCATTAATGTTTATAATACATAAAGGGCAAGTGTCAGGAGGACCTCAGTTTTGTCCAATGATACAAGGGGCAACAGGTGTAAGCCGGAGCATAGGAGGTTCCACATAACATAAGACTTTTTCACAGTGAGGGTAACTCACTGGAACAGGCTGCCCAGAGATGTTGTGGGGTCTCCTTCTCTGGAGACACTCAGAACCTGTCTGGGTGTGTTTCTATGTGGCCTGCTATAGATGATCCTGCTCTGGCAGGGTGGTTAGACTCTTTGGAGGTCTCCTTCAATGCCTAATGTTCTTCTAGTAAGACAGGGAAAGTTGCTACAAAAACTTCAAAGTCCACGCTATACCAGCTGATGTTTATATGAAGAACTGTGTAAAAGGTGTCTCTGAAATACAGAAGATGTAGGTGAAAGGACACTGGGAACTTTCTGGGGATTTTTATGGGTTTTTTCATTTTTTTTCATTTGTTCATAAAAATGGCAATGACAACAAGATGCATAATTGATTATTTAGTGATTAAACTTAACATCTACTATATTTATTGTCCTCTAATATTTTGCTGGTAAAGTAAACCGACTTTTTACATCCTCTTTCCAGCCAAGTGCAGTTTCAGTGAAGGCATACATGTGTGTGTTTGTGTACTAGTACAAATGCAGTAGTAATTAGGTCAAGTCAGTCTGGCTAAGGTTTAGTAGTGGTTTCTCTTCCAGCAAGCATGCAGATCTTGAGCAGGTACTATTTCCTTCAGCCAGTTGTATTAGCATGTCCTTTCTGTCTGTGCTGATGACTTTATGCAGGGTTCATGGATAAGTGGAATAAGTCATCCATGAAAGTGTGGCCCTGTGAGTCCTTGCCATGCCAGTAAGAAGAGGGGCTGCTGTTATAGTGGCCCCAACACTGCAGTTTTGAGGCTAGGCAGGCTGTACATTAACCAAGTGCAGGGCTGTACTGGGGTCAACAGTACCTATGGGCACCCCCAGCATGCTGCTTGGAGAAGCCCCACTGGCCTTACCATATAGATACAAGCTTTATAATCAGTAGCTGCGTGACAACCAGTCTTTCTTGGATGGATTTGTTCATTCTTGCTGTACTAAAATGGAAGAGAGGTAACACAAAGAACTTTGCCTAGATACACAAGCATTTGCTCTGTGTGGCAACAGTACTTGTATCTGTTACCTCCTCCCTTTCCTCTGCTTATTTGCCTGTCCATGGTTCACTGTAGCCTCACCCTTGGTGTAGAAAGCATTCATACTCTTCTCAACATTCAATATTCCTTCTGGCTAACTATGAAATAACGAAATGCAGAATTTCTTTAACCAAGTGCCAACTTTGCTCATTCAAGCATAGTTGCCTTCCCTGTTCCATCTCATTTAACTACTTGTGACATTGGCTCTACCTGCATCCCCTCTGAGCAGCTGGTGGCAGCTGCTAGTGCTGAGGCTAGTGCTGCTGTTCTTTGTTTCTGTTTCAGTTGGGCTAAATATAGCCTGCTGTTTGATTACTGAGGAAGAAATGCCAAGATTCAAGATTTATGTATGTAGCACAGATTTTTCTCTAGTCCTGCGCCCAGTCACCCCCTGCCTTGATAAGATAGCCATCCTGCCCACTTCTGTCTCCTTTAGTCATTACAAAAGGCAGCCAAAATGCTTCCTGGTGGAGTCTCAGGAATCCTTCACCAGCTTACCACAAAGTCTTGTAGTGTTTTGTTTAGTTTACTGTTCCCCACCAGGTGCCTGAATGTGCTGGTATCTCCTAGGCTGCTGATACTAATGGATCCTTTCAGAAATGCTAAGATTTTTATTTTTTAACAAACTTATTCTTTACCTTCCTGGTATCTGAAGTCTGTGCCTGCTGTTTGCTTTGTGTACAATTTTTGCTTCATTTCTTCTCAGCTGCCACCTCTTACCATTTCCCCTTGCCAATTTAGTGCACGTTCCTTAAAGTCTGCCTATGGTAGAATCACTTCTGCTTTTGTACTTTGTGCACATGAAAACTTTGTATTTACACTTTGTCCACACTGTCAGAGCATCACTAAAGGCTCAACGCATGGGATCCAGATGAGCTGACCCGGCAACAGTGATGTGATGTGGCAAAGAACAGCCACTCTGAAGTGGTTCCTACTGTCCTGTAAACCGTTTGCTGTCTTAGACTTTGAGCATACTCCAAGCTTTGACTTCTTCAGGCAGTTATGTGAAGCTGGCTTCACACGGGTTAAAATGGGAAGCAGCATATATCCTCAGACACAGAAATGGGTAAATTCACCTATGTTGGCTTTGTAGCAGAGCAGGAGAAACAAGTTGTTTGTATTTGCCAAGCAAACTTTCTTTTTCTGCATTTATCTTTGTGCCACCCTCAGCCTTTTACATTTACAGGACCCAAAAATAAATATGTAAGTGTACGAAAAACTGAACTCTGTTAAAGTAGGAGGATCAACTAAATACTGTAGGCTTCAGCTGAGCTGTGGTTACAGGGCTGTCATTAGCTGCTGTTGACTGAAGGTGTTTGTACCCTCTCACCACACACTTGGCAGGCGCTCAGCGCTGCAGTGATCAGGAGAGTAGAAGAATTGCTGTAAGGTAGCAGTGGGTAAGGCAACTACAGCATCCTCCTCCATTTGCTGCTTTTATTCCAAGTCTGTCCTTGCTTAGTGTCGTACTCACTGCTACAGAGGCAGAGTTAGAACTTTGGGAGCAGGCACCCCTTGGCTTTCCTTCCCTGTCCACTTACCTGTCCTTTGCCACTTCACTGGTTATGAGACTCCCACTTCACCAGCTCTCAACCTGGCCTGCTGATTGAATGAGGATTTCTTTTTGTTCACCTCAGATTAAACCAGCAACCCTGATTTCATGAGCTCCTTCCTCTTCCTTGAGTCTGAAAAATAATTGGGAAGGGAGGTGCATCTGTTTCTATCTGTTTCTATTCTGTTTTCATAATCCTGAATGGGAAAAATAGTTTTCATGATTGTTTCCCACCAGGTAGATAATTCACACTGCTGGAGTTAGTAAGCAGCTGTTTCAGTTCCTAATGGATTTCCAATGTAGGTGTTGGGAAACGCCATATATTTATGGTAGTGACACTGTAGCTAACTTATGGTCTATACATATACTATGAAAAGATGAATGGCAAGAAAAACATAAAGCCCCGGGGAAGGAAGCAGTAGATATATTAAACATATGTGCAGCTCTAAAATACCATAGAAATTGGCTGGAGTCTCCAGCTGCTTTTCCAGAAATGTTAGACAGTAGTCTGTGCGCAGGAAAATTACAGTATATGTTGAAAACATCAAGCCTGGTTTTGAAAGCACATGAAGGTCCTGACATTCACAGGTTGTTTTGCTGCTGCCACTCAAGGATCAGCAGAAAGGAAGCTGCAGACAAGCAAGAGCAGAAGCCTGGTGCAGCAAAGCATTACCATGTGGGAACTTTAGTTGAGGGGCTTGAAAAGTTTTCAGCTGCAAGGGTGCAACTGAAGAGTACACAGGGTGTACTCTCCTAGGAAGGAAATTTCTTTAGCACTTGTAAGTACTCTAGCTTTCCAAAGGGCTATGGGAACAAGAAGCCACCACCATGACCCTCCTGCAAGGCATGCCACTATGACTGTCCTCAAGTGACTGTATGGAAACTGATGTGAAGGAAGGAGGAGCCTGATAATCTCAAGTCACAGAGGGAATTGTGACTCAGGCATTATGAAAGCTGCTTTCTGTGACTTATCCTGAGGGCCAAGGCTGCTGAGATCCGGCCTGCAGAAGGCTCCCAGGCAGGCAATACTTACCCAGCATCTGAGCCCCGACCACTATAGGCCCTTTGGGATCCTTATGACCTTTTATGGCTCATCCATTGCAGTTAATTACTGACTGCAAAATAAAGCTCTGAAATAACATTTATTACCATTAAAACCATATTTGGCAACCTGTCTTTCACTACTTACCATTAGGGCTTAGTTTCATTTTGATCCAGAGGACCACAAGCATAAAACGAGCTTGTCTTTACCTTCTTTCACCCCTTCATGCAGCTATATTTGCCATCCAGTTCTCAGTATAACTATAATATACTTTGTCATAGATCTGCACATCCCTACTCTAAAGGACTACTTTTGCAGTGACTTATCTCCATGCTTGCCGTGCAAAACAGAAAGCCCACTCCACACAGTGGTGGAAGCCAGTTATGCAGAGCTGTTGACCATGATCTTTTCTTGACTTATCCACCGACTGATCTGTGCCCTTGAGGAGCTTTACAAGTAAGAACTTCAAGTCTGATATTTGGAGCAGGAATGTGCCAGAAAGAGTGCAGAGGCCAAAAAATCAGTTTGGGCTGTTTATTTTTTCACTGAAATAAGGATGTAGTAAATAGCAATATACAGGAGAGTCAGTGCAGAAGAATGTAGTATTAGACCCATGGGGACCATAAAAACCATACAGCAAACAAAACAGACTCTGAAATCTCACACTGCAAAATGTTGGGCATGGGAGGATAAGTGCCAAAAACCCCATCTTGTGTTAACCAGCCTTAGTGGCAGAATCTGTGACTAAGGCTTAGTCCAACTGGATGCTTATGGTTACATATGCTGGAGCTGGTTCTGCTCTGCATTTCCAAGATGGAATAACTTAATAGTGATCCCAGCATGACTCAGTCTGTTAGATCTATTCCCCGGCCAAGCTTCAGGAATTTTACCTCCAATCAAGAAAACGATCTGTATCTACAGGGAGCATGGTAGGTCTCAAGATAATCAAAGAGGAGTATCAGGGTTCTTATTTACGTATTTATTTAGAAAAGCATCCTTCACTGACGTGTAGTCTTGTACCTGTTCTGGCAGTGGGTGCCTGCTGTATTCCAGCTGAGGATCTGACCAAAAAAGCTTCTTTACAAAGCCAGGAGTGTGAAGTCAGCTGCATACCTCCTGTTGCTGTGCTGTGCCCACACAATCATATTTCTCCTTGTTGAAAGAGGGAGATGAGCTTTGTTTTCTAACCACAGTTAACAAAGTCACTAGAGAGGATTAAGAGCTCTCAGTTCATATCAAGTGCAACTGCAGCCCTTATGTCCACTTCTGTTTATATATGACTGCCTTGACAATCAAATAACACGAACAGGAAACACTGCAATTTCCTCATAAAGATGCACAGACCTGAAAGAACAATATTGGCTTCTGAAAAGCTGCAGAAATGTAGGCAAGAAGAGACAACTTTATCCAGGATACAGCTTACTGTATTTTAATTATCAACAATTAATATACTTTTTCTTATTGATGACTTTGTGACTAAAGAATTAAAGCTCGGGACTGGGACTGTGCATAATCCATCTGAAGACTAATGAACAGAAATTTGCCATAGAAGGAAATTTAAACCTAAGCAGAAAACTGCGTGCTTTTGAGATTTGATAAGTGAAACATTTAAATAAAAATTCTTCCTATTAAGTTTTCAATGGAGGAAGAATTCATTAATGAGCTGTACTGGTAAGACATGAAAAGTAAACAATGCAAAAGCCAATAACAAAAAGCCATCTAGGCTCATTTTTAACTTGAAAGGAAGTGACTGAATGATTCAGATCCATTTGGAGGAAGAGGCAGACCTGTCCTGGAAGCGCCAGTTGACTACCATTATAGTGGTCATTTATATAGTGATACTGCCTCACTGAATTAAAACCAAGCACTGGCTGAGGAAGGTTCTTGGCTTTAGTTAATCTTCAGTGCCCTGTAGTAATCTCAAATACATGCATCTCATGCAAGAATACTCTTTTGTTAGTGTTCAGTGTAATTAAATCAGCTTATTTCTCACCATCCTGCCCCAAACCACTCCTTCCCCTCCCCTTCCCAAACTCAACATCACTTTACTAATTTCTTGAAGATTTCTGTTTGCATTTTCTGACTCGGCATCTGAAACAACCATGTCTCTTTCATAAAAACAAGCGACATCTATTTTAAACATACGCAGTATGACTGTTTTCTTCATTCATTTTCTATTTAGGATTTAGCATGGACAAGGCATCAGAACTTTGAGTCAACACTGCTGTGGTGGAAAACAGTAGAAATTCACACACTGCTCCCTATATGTTGGAAGGAATTTGGGAGCCTTTACTTTGAGAAATACTTGTACAATTTGTATAGGATCTTGTGTATAGCTCTGCAAACTTCTACGGCTCAGAGGAAAAGGCCATGTTCTATTTCCACTCTGACTTAAAAAGGCAGACGTTGAATACTGAGCTAAGAAAGGAGCTTTGCATGTTCCTTTCTTCTAGTCTCCTTTTACAGGATAACCACCAAACTTTACAGGCATTTCATTCCCATTTTATCTTCATGCCAAAACATTAGTAAAGTTTTCTGTTTCCTGTAGCATTTCTAGCCTCTATGATGTATATTGAACTGTAAAATTATGGGCAGTTACTGATCTGCTTAGTACAATAAGCAACAACTCTGGAGCAGGGTAGTCTGGCACTTCTTTGAGGATGTGGCAAGAAGCAGATCAAGAAAAATGCAGAATTACCCTAGAAAAGAATCTTAACTTCTGGCACCTTACAGGTATGAAAATTAACATAATTTGCCTGCAGGAGGTCTCTAGATCCAACTGAAAAAAGCTTCATTATGGTTAGGACTAATTTTATGTTCAGCATCATACATCTTGCCTCACATTAGCTCTTCATCTAAAAGAATTTTTTATCACCTGAAATAATTTTACCTGTTTCATTTTATAGTATTTCTTCAATTGCCTATGATTTACTGAATGACAGTTCCTAGTGAGCTGTGAAGACTTTAATTCTGTCAGGTTTGAGGAACAGTAGTGATGCAAGTCTTGCACCATGGGCAAGGACTGTCCACAAACAGAAGCAAGGGACTCAAAAGAATGGCATTCTCTGCCAATTTAAAACAGTACATTGCCACCTGAGATTCTCTAGTTTCTACACAGGAGGTAGCTGCCATGTATGTTGTTCGAAAAGGCAGGGAAAATACGGTGATCAACAGCAAGGGTTAGAATAGGTCTTTGGGAAACGCGTTCATGATTAAAACCCCTTTGATTGTGCACTGTCGTGTTTTTGTTCATTCCCACTAATACCGTTGCTCTTGGTGAAGTTTAAAATGCTTTTGAGTTGGATAACAAGACATAGCAGATGGAAAAAAATCTTCAGTTTCAAGTGTAGGCAGGCTGACATCATGTGTTACAAGTTGCACAGTTCCAGGACTTCTCTGCACTGTAATAGGTGACTCTTAAGAAGTGGGAGCTTTTTGCTCCTGTGACATTCTAAATGCATATTTCATATGACAGTTTAGAACATTTTGAACCTACTGATTGCAGAAGTGCTTTCAGATCCCAAACTGTTCTGCTCAGAAAAAACATTTCCAGGGTAGTCACACAGGATGCCTCTCAGTATGCCTCTCGGAGTTGGAACTTGGGGCTCTTGTAAGGTCCAGTTACGTATCTACTGTTTCTGAAGGGTCCTAGGGAGTCTTACTGTTGTATTTGGAGAACAAAGTGGTTTGTTGGGTTTTTTTTTAATGACATATTAAAAAACTTTCCTGCCTGAAGCTTGGAGCACAGAGTGACATTCTCTAGCTCCCTCTCTTACAGAGTTGGTGCAGTGTTCTCTAGCAGTAGTGTCAGCAGTGCAGAACTTGTCCAATTTTGAGCAACTCATGAACCCCCCAGGATTTTATTCCTCAGTAAAAAATTTCCCAGTGACAAGCATTTTATGTTCTTCATTGGTGAGTAAAAGACTATAGTGACCCTTCTTGACTTGAAAAGTATGATCTTGTTGACCAAAGTGTATTAAATTAAGAAATTTCCCTGGTGCTTAGTTGCCTTTTTTACCCCCCTTGAGCTAAATCATGTCTATAGTCTTGTTCCCCTCCTCTGGGCCACTTGAACTTCCCTTTTTCTTAGTAGAGTTCGCATTGTATATATCTGATTATTTCAACATACAATCTAACCACGTAGAAGCCCCATCTTCAATTTATAGGACAAATAATTTTCATAATACAGTAGTGAAAGCCCTTTAGAGTGTTTAAGAAAAAGCGAATGTATGTCACTTGCTGTTAAACAAGACAAACACATATAACTTCACAACATTAAGTTCAAAGCTTTAGCTGAGTTAATGTTTGGACTGCACTACAGGGCTGTTAATGAGAACTTGCAAATTTTGTGCATTTGAACTCATTAAAATGAACAGCACGATTTATGCAGCAGTGGCTTATTGTCAAGAGTAGGAATTAACAGGAACATGTGGGATAGCATATAGAGCAATTTCTTTTGTAAATTGACATGAAGGTCAGAACAAGAATATAGAGCTTTCTGCTGACTCTTGCTAACATTAGTAACTTTACCTATGACCAGAGTGTAAGATGTGAGAACACAGTGGGCAAAGAAACTAAGACTTTGCATAGAGGAGATCCTTCACATACTGGGGAAATCTAGAAGCAAACCGTTTTAGACAGAAAATCTAAGTTAACACTATTGGAAGATGGAAAAGCGAAGTCACAGAAAGACAACCTTTAGTTACTGTCTCTTCAAAACTAGATGGAAATTTTACTGGATTATTTGCAAAGCTGAAAAACATTAGTTGTGGGAATTAACGATTATTAAATTAATTCAAGACTTCACAAAAAAGCTAGATTAAATAACCTTGTACTGTGACCCTGAAAAAATGCCGTGGCCTTCAGACAGAAGGAGATCGGTATGTAAGTAACACTTGGTTTCAAACAGTCCAAATGGCAGCTTATTTATGTCGCTGCTTCTGCATGGTTGTGTCATCCCAAGAGGTGATAATCTGCCAGAGAGGTCTCAATTTAAAAGTTCTTTTTATTCGGGGACAGCTTTGAGAGTTTTGAAAAGCAGAGGTTTTGAAACACTCACTGAGGGAAGGGTGAGAAAGTAGGTATTTTGGGAGTTATTAATCTCTTGATTAGCAGGTTTTCTCAGCCTTAGCCACTGCAGTACTTGAACACAATTGATCCAGGAAAATCTGCAGTAATTTATAGTAAGACTTTTCTTCCCCCCTCCAGAAAAATACTGGTTTGGGTCTCTCTGAATAGGCATCATTACTGAATGTCCGTAGTAGTATTTTCAGAGTTAAAAAGTATTGGCAGACATCTACAGATCAATCCAAAGTCAGTGGGAATCAATGTAAAAGCATGTGTTTATTTCCCTGTGCTCCGACAGAAGTCCACGGAGAGCAGGATCAGTTGTGTGGTGAACCTTGACTTTTGTCCCTCTGTGGCACTTGCCAGGGAGGAAAGCAGGTGTTTGGGATTTTCCCACCGCAGCGCTAGCAGACTCTCTCAGAAAATAGAATAGATTGAAAGACAAAATGCCACTTCAATGCAATCATTGTAAAGGCAAAACCAGAGGTCCCCTGGAGAAGTGTGGAGTGCTGATTCCTGAACCATAGGTGCTGCATTGTTTTGCATTCAAAATTTAGGGCATTTTGTGCATGCTCTCCAAGAGCTCTAAATATGAAAAAGGCACGGTTCAGACTTCTTTTCTGTCCTTGGCAACAGCAGTGGTCTGCAAATAGTGCAGCAGTAACATACCCTTGCAGTACCACCTATCTCATGGACTGAGGTTGTAAAGACATGAAATAACTGGTAACAAGGTGGTACCTGTGCCAGAAGTCCAACAGAGTCCTCTCCTGTTCAGTCTAGATCCTGACTTACTGGACCAAGGACTCTCCTCCTGCTGTCTGCATGATGTAAACCATCACTATCATTCGTGTGAGGATTTTCAGTTGCATAAATACAGACATACCACAACCTACAGGCTTCATCACCTAGATACAAACAGATAGCAAAGTGCTTTTTAGAACAGGATAGCAAGGACATGCCCACAGTTGCAGTGTTTTCCTGTTCCACAACAACATAGTGCTTCTAGATAAGCCTGGCTCAGGCTGCTCAGAGAGGTGAAAAAAAGAGGTGGTTTTTGAGACCTTTAGCAATTAAAATAATGAGGAGGCAGTGCTCGTTACTAGTACACAAAGCATCAAGGTCACAGGTTCAGTGAGAGGAACTATTTAACTAGGCTGTGTCAAAATTCTGAGCTGTGCAAGTGAGGTCAGCTTCTGCAGTTTATTCTCTGACAAGGATGAACGTCATCTCTCAAGCTAAGCCTCGGTTTTCAGTTTGGCAGTTGGAGATGGAAGCAATACTTTCATGTAGCCTTAAATAGTACTAGCATAGTACCAGGGCTCCATTAAGTTTCTTAGATTTAACTATTCAGGCTGGGTATTTTCATGCTGATTTCTGCCTCAGGCTGCTTTTTTCCCAGGAAGATGGTTGCACAAGTAATACAGTAATTTCTAAGAACAAAGTTAGGAAAAAGATAGGTTGCATCTGTGTTACGTCTGTGCAGCTGCTTTAGACAGGTATTCTAGTACCGTCATTCCCCAAAGCAGCAACTCAAAATACGATGGAGGGGGTTTAACATAACAGCACGGGTATGCTTTTGCTATGCTTGTGAATGTATACTTATGTTTGGAAGTGAGCCAGTGACTCTGAAAGTCTTGCATTGTGTTTCATGTGTTGGAGCCAGGAGTTAAATTTTCCTCATGAATTTATCCTTATGGAAAACATTCCAGCTCTTGGTACAGGACTATCTTTCTTCTCAAGAAGGGAAAATATTGGGCATGCTGACATTACTGCATTTTCTTTTTGCTGGCAGAGAGACATTCTGAAGAGCTAGTAAAGTGTGTGAGAGACAAAAGTCCCAAGAAATGAAAAGCAAAAAGCAATTTAGGATTAAGATTCCCTTTCCATTAGTTTATCTAAACCAGATTTGTCTGTGGATGCAGTTCTGGAAGCGAAGAATGTAGCTTCCAGCTTCACAGACCAGTGGCAAAATTTGAGTAGCTTTGCCTCATCTGTTATCTTAAACCTCTGTACATCAGTGTGGGCCTTTCTCTCTTCCATGCTCTTCCATACTTGGACTTCCATAGAGCTTTTTACACTGGGATTTTTTTGTTTTTACATCTAGAGCAACTAGAAACAAAGAACAAATACGCCTCAACTACTTCAGATGCTTCCTTGCTGGGCAGGGTTGCAAGGCACCAGCATAGAGAGATCTTCCTCTGACTCCTGCCTGTGTAGTAGTTCCTCAGTGGGTTAGTGCAAGTCTCCCATCTTAAGGGCCATCAGGTCAGCCAGCACATGTCACCAACACAAAAATAAACCAAAGCACAGGTTTATTTTTGTTTCAAGGTTTGTCTCACTGGTTCAGGTGAAAATTCCAGTAAAGTACAGGAAGTATTAAACACACAGGGAGATGGAGATACATGAACACACACACAAATACATATTTCTCCAAGTACCTTTCAGCAGCCAAGGTCTACAGCCTCGTGTTCATTGTCTGCACAGGCAGAGCCTTCATTCCTGCAAAACAAATTCCAGTTTTTAAACAGCACAAGGGTTACCTGGGCTATTATGAATTTAAGAAACTGAAGTACTGCTAAAAGAGAAAAGCCTGCCTCCATAAGACCTCAAATATAAGCCACTAAGGGGACATCACAGTAACATTTACCTTTTTAATTTTGTGTAATGTCCTAAGGTAGAAGCCTTTCTGGAACAGTTAGTATTTCATCCGTTTTAACTGAGAGATTAGATCCTTGCAGTCTCTGAGTTGGGTTTGAGGGTTTTCTTTTGTTTGGTTGGGTTTTTGCTTGTTTTGGGGTTTTTCTTGCTTCTTTTCTGAAATAACCTTTTTTGTACACGGCCACAATGCAGTGTTCGATTGAGGCCAACGAGCAACTTGAGAGAGAGAGGCAGTTTCAATACCCAGAGTACATACCACGCAGCAGCAAGCCCAGACACCGTTGTTGGTACATTACATTAATTACAGGTGTTCATCTTACTTCTAGCTGCCCGTAAGGACAACACAGCAGTGCGGAAGCTTTTGTTTAGCCCAGGATTCCAGTTTGGGCTGCCTCAAGTAATGAGTGTGGGGCATTGGGCACTGGCATTTGTGTCTGCTCAGCAGCAGCACTGTTATTTAGCTTTCACAGAATTTTATAGCCTGCTTTACTACAGCAAGAGCAGTAATGTGATGAGTCCAAACATTGTGAGAGTTTACACAAATTTTGTCTTTTGTTTGTGCATTACTCAGTGAAAAACATAAAAAGGCATGTGTGGGTATTTACTTCTTGATCCCATATGTCATGATATCTTAATTAAACTGTACCATTGTTTGCTTAAACTCTTAAGCACGTGGAACTGAGAACTGATCTGAAGTCTGTTTAGACAGTAGTGTCACCTAAACAATTCTGTTTTTCTAAGTGTTAAGTTAATCGTTCTGACATTGTGACTGACACTAGTATATGAGCTAGATGAAGCAAAACTCCCCTCTAACCTTTGTCTCTGTACGTAGGAGTATCCGGGTCTGAAATTCCCTATCTCTTGCCCAGGCTTTCTTTACATTATTACAAAAGAGGTTTTTGATGGATTTCTACTGCCTCCCCCTTACCACCTCTTTTCTTTCTGTTTCCTCCAAGATGTCTTTGCTGAACAGTAGAAAAGGGGATCTTACAGCTTTGCTACCATTCATGGGGACACATCCTTCTACACTGGTTGCCTTTGTGTCAGCTTTTTCCTGCTCAAAGCTTCCTTTTGCTCAGCAAGTTGTATTGGTTCAGTATTTTCACCATGGCTTGTAGGGGAATGAAATTGGTATCTAAATTAACGTGAGGAATATTAATCTTGCATCTATAATGCAAGTCTGATCCTTAGCAAGGATAAAGGAGCTGTCTGCAGCTTCAGCCTGTCACATTATTTCTTTGTTTCTTTATGGAAATTGTCACTCAATGTATTTATTTTTTTGTATAAGAAGAGATAGAGTTGATTTTGAGAAGAGCTTGAACCATTTTGAGCAGTGGGCTTAACATCTATTTAGAAAAGAAAAATGTCACTTGCTTTACTCTTTTGATATACAGTATGTAGTAATTTTCTTCCTATGATGTCATTGCCTTTTGCACCTCCCAGAGAATCATCATCTGACTTACCATGTCATTCATACAAGTTTTCGTGAATGTTCACAGGTACCCTCAGTGTATTTTAATTGCTAAAGAGAAAATTTTAGTATGAATACGAGGGTAGTGTTTACATACACATAGCAAATGAATGACCGGCAGTTCTAAAGTCCAAGTGGTTCTACACCAGTAGTTAATTAGCAGACAGTAAAAAATTCTATGCATTTCAATATCTAACCTTGAAATCAGTTTGGTGTAAATCTTTGAAGTGATATCACATTTAAAATGTTACCTTGAAACTATGTCTTGAAGTGAACCACAATGAGCTGTGGTTAATAGCGAGAGACTTTGGTCCCAGTTTTCTAGCAGTTTTCTGTTCTCAATTCTGCTGCTACTTATTATATAACCTTGAGAAAACTTGTCATTTTGGGGTTCCTTGCTCACCATCCTATGCTGAGATACAAAGAGAGGGCTTTATTAATATCAGAAAAATGCCTTGAGCAGAAGAAGCTGAACGACTGTGGATTGTGAATGATAAAGAGAAATTTCCCTGGGGTTAGAATAAGACAAAGGGGAAGGTGGATGGAAGTTTCTGCACTCCTGTAATTTTTATATATATATATATATATAGTTATTTTTGTTTGTTTTTTTAACATGGTCACTCTGGTTCCTAGAAGTAATTTCTAAAACATAAACTCTCAAATCTGAATATAGGCAAGCACAGGAGAAATTAGACCTGTCTCACTGTGAACAAATATGTTGATTGTACCACTGAACATTAAAACATCCTTATAAAACCTCTGTAGGACCAGAGTCATCTTCAGAAAAGCCCTACCCTGAACACAGCCCTGACAGTGTCTCTCAGTTAAGAAAGTTACATGTTAAGTTACTAAAGCAAGACGGTGTGCAGCCTACTTGTGCCAAGGGCAGGATGGCTTATTTTGAGGAGTTGAGTTGTATAATAATTCTTTGCATATGTCTCTATAAGAAGTGTGGGTAGCCAAGAGGTTACCTGGGCATTCAGCGACTGCAGTGATGCAGTTTCCAAGTTTGATAACACTTACTGTAGATCAGTCCTAGTTTTAATGAGAGATGTCCCTTATCTACCAACGAGAGCAGCAAACTAGGAAATAGGAGCCTGAGAATTATCAATAATAGCTCCCTTCTTGTGTGGTCTTGGAAAGTCACTTAATCATTTGCTAGCTCAACTTCTCCTAGCCCCTGAAGAGTATAGTGCCTTTTTTATTTCATATTTACTCTTTCCTAAACCCCAGGAGAGATTACAGGATTGCTATAAGGCAAACAAAAAAAGATGTGCAAAAATCAGCTGATGTTTGTATACCGACGGGTGCCTTGTTTGCGGTGCACCATATGGATGCAATGTTTTCGTCTGGCATATTCCTACAAGCAGATGCCTGAAAGAGCAACTGCTCCTCTGAAGTTTTCACCAGAGGAACCTCCCATTTCATTTATGCCACAGCCTCCTCCTCTTTCCCCTCCTTCTCTAACATATGGAAATTAAATGTAGTTATGACTCAAGGCAATGTTTGTCCTTAAAATTAAAGAGCTTTCTGCGGTTGCACTTCCTCTGAGAAGTTTTCTTGCTTTTCTTACAAACAATTTATATAGTTTGAGTGCTTCTATAGATTATATTTTATGTGTCAGCAGAAAGCCATTTTCTTTTACTAACAAGTACTAGCAAGGAGACAGCTTTGCCATCTCAGTTGGCTTCAAGACTGAATGAAGGCTTAGACACCAGAATGGTTTGGTTCTTCCACTTTGCAAGTGCAACACAATGCTCAGTGAGTGGTACCTAACAGTGAAATTAATGCCTGCCCCATATCATAGTTTATTAGCCTCTGTGTTATAACAGCCATGTTACTCTGTTTTTACCCCATGGAAAATGCCAGGGAGTTGAACTTCCTTCATTTTGGGAAAGACTGCTCACAGCAACTAGTGCAAGGAAAATGGGTCTATGTAGTGTTTATCTGAATTTGCCTGGCCCTAATTTGTTTGGGCTCCCGATGTCTTACTCTAAAAGATAGTGCATTGAATTCAAGGGTCTCATCTGTCACAGATTTCTTATACAACTACAAGTCAATCACTTCACCTCTAACATGATTATTAAAATGTATGTAATTTTCAACAAAGCTTGGGGAGGATTCCCAGACCTTTAAGTAGTTGAATGTCACAGCAGTGGGAGGCTCCACATGTGAGCATGTCAGAGTGGGTTATAATTGTGTAAACATATCTAAAAGGTGTATTAGGGTATACCATACAGAACAGGGTGTGTTTAGGGTTGCTGAGGGAGATTTTTGTTACTGTTATCTACCTCCCTGGCTTCCAGATTAGTTTTTCCTCAATATATTTTAACTTCATAATAATTTTTTAGTATTAAAAAAAGAATCTTTCTGCAGTGCTCCCCAGTGAGTTTAGTTTTAAATGCTTCTGCCACCCTTACTCTATTTGCCATGCACAGAGGCCATCTTCGTTTTCACTTTTCTTTTGCCAATTGTTTTGTTGACCACAGAATCACAGAATTATTGAGGCTGGAAAAGACCTCAGAGATCATCAAGCTGAGCCTATGACCTTGCATCGCCACAATCAGCTAGACTCAGGCACTAAGTGTCACTTCCAATCTTTTCTTAAACACCCCTAGGGATGGGGACTCCACCACCTCCCTGGGCAGTTAATTCCAATGTCTGATCACTTTCCCTGAGGAAGGGCTTCCTAACATCCAACCTAAACCTTCCCTGGTGCAGCTTCAGGCCCTTCCTTCTCGTCCTATCACTGGTTCCCTGAGAGAAGAGGCAGAGTCCCACTTGTCTACAGTTCCCTTCAGGTAGTTACAGAGAATTATAAGGTCCCCCCTGAGTCTCCTCCAAGGTAAACAACCGCAACTCCCTCAGCCTCTCCTTATAAAACTTTCCCTCTAGTCCCTTCACCAGCCCCGTTGCTCCTCTGGACCTGCTGCAGTATCTCCATGTCTTTCTTGAAGTGAGTGGTCCAGAACTGCCCTCAGTCCTCAAGGTGAGGCCTCACCAGCCCTGAGTACAGAGGGAGAATTATGTCCCTAGACCTGCTGGCCATACTATTTCTGTTACAAGCCAGGATGCCATTTGCCTTCTGGGCCACCTGAGCACACTGTTGGCTCATGTTCAACTGGTTGTCAGTCAGTACTGCCAGGTCCCTCTCAGCCAGGCTGCTCTCCAGCCACTCGTCCCCAGTCTCTAGTGCTGCAGGGGGGTTTGTGCCCAAAATGTAGGACTCTGCACTTGGCCTTATTAAACCTCATCCTGTTGGCCAATGCCCATTGACCCAGCCTGTGCAGTTCTCTCTGCAGCACTTTCAGATATCACAAAAACCTCCAGCAATTCAGAAACAGCTTTCTAGAGGCTACTGCAGTATCAGGGAAACGTTCAGAAGGGACAGTATGAGGAAAGCTCCTGTTGCCCAGAGGAGACAAAGCCAACAACCAGAATATTTTTAGCTAAAGAGGTTATTTTTGACCTGTGCCTTCACTATCTTGTCCAAACATCTCTGACAGTATCCAAAAAGCCAAGTTTCCTGTCCATTCAGTTTTTTCCCAAAAAAAGTTCACTAGGCACGTAAGCACATACATAATTAGGACATGCTGTCCTGAAGCACCTTCACTAGACATTTAAAGAATTGTCTAGTCAAACACCACAGTCACTACCAGAAAAAATTACTGGCTCTTATGCACCAGGGGAGGGTGAGATTGGATATTAGGAAGAACTTCCTCACGGAAAAGGTGATCAGACACTGGAATGGACTGCTCAGGGAAGTTGTGGAGTTGCCATTCCTGGAATGATTTAAGAAAACACTGGATGTGGCCCCTAGTACCATGGTCTAGCCGATATGGCAATGTTAGGTCATAGGCTGGACTTGATGATCTTAGAGATCCTTTCCAGCCTCAATAATTCTGTGATTCTGCGAAGTCTGTGCAGGTTAGAGGATGTGACTTCTTGGTTTTGAAGACAGCCCTTTCTGAAAGACAACTGGAAGAGGACGTGCTATTACTGGAGCCTTGGATGAATAATTCCTACAGAGTATTTTTGTACCCTCAGCTTATAGGGCATATCTGTGTTGTTTGTGTTAAAGAGCCATTCTGCTCTTTAACACATCCATAGGTCCCTGTACAAACCATACAGCTTACTGTAGTACAAGTTTTTATCGCTGTTAAACCAGTGATTTGCACTGGGCTGTAGCAAGATAAAATTCCAATAACAGCAGTAATGCCAGTAGGTACTGCCTTGGAGCACATGCAGTTGTGAATGTTTGGAAGTTGACCCATGAATACTCCAGGACCCTTCTGAAAGCATGAAACAGGTTGACTTCTAATAGAAATAGAACATTCTGCTCTATGTGGTTAGGGGCTCACACATCTGCTTTAAAAAGAATGGAGCTTAGAAATTGTTTCATAATGGAATGTAGGAGACTCAGCACTTTGGTTTAAAGAAAATGTTTTTCCTCTCAGTCCATTTTAATCTCTCCCTGTTATTCCCATTGGCACTGAAGCACTCATCTGAAATAGCTCTCCCCTACATAAGCTTCTGTCCCTGAGAGTGATGTGGTCAAGAGAATATCTTCATGCAATATCCTAGAGGTACTTAACAACCCTTAGATTTATGCCTGATGCCCTTTCCCTATGGCAACCTAGTAGGTTGTGATGGTAAACCTGCCTGTGAGCATCAGGGTGCACTGAGAATTAAGAATGCTCCCTTTCAGGAACCCAAGGTTATAAACAGAAACCCAGTCAGAAGTCACTGCAAAACAAGGAATTAGGCAAAAGACATCCCTACTTTTACTGTCAGTGTGAATATTTACTAGTAGCAAATACTAAACACCTGCACCCTACTCCATATAGAAATTTAGTCGAGTCAGCTTAAGCCATGTGACATAATTTTGACTACTGTGCAGGCCAAAGGACCTTCCCCCAGCAGGTGATAGGCTGTACTTCATGATCTCAGAGGTCTTTTCCAGCCTCAATAATTCTGTGACTTATTGTATGCATATGCAGTGGCTTTGGAGTTACAGATATGCCAGAGAAGATGTGCATAATTTGCTTTCCTAATGGACAAAAATGAGCAAGCACAGACTTTGAAGCACATAAAACCTAATTCATCTTCAGCACATTGCAATGACAGACTAATGGCTGGACTTGATGATCTTAAAGGTCTTTTCCAACCTAAATGAACCTATGACGGGCAGCTTTGAGATTAGCATGTCCTGCAAAGAATGGTGGCATTCCCAGAAAACAAAAAAAGCTGGAGAAGCACATTTTATCATGGACTCTAGTGATAGGACAAGGAAGAATGGTTTTATACTGAAAGAGAATAGATTTAGATTAAATCTTAGGAAGGAAGTCTTACTATGAGGGTGGTAAGGTACTGGAACAGGTTATCCAGAGAAGTTGTAGGTGTCCGCTCTGTGGAAGTGTTCAAGGTCAGGCTGGCTGAGGCTTTGAGTAGCCCATGCTAGTGGGAGGTGTTTCCAATCATGGCAGAGGGGTTGAAACTAGATAATCTTTAAGGTCCCTTCCAACCTAAACCACGTTCTATGAAAATAAAAGAATTGCTGTGGAATAAGGAGGGATGGTGTGAACTTGGATACTTCTTTGTACACCTATCCTGATTTAAATATACTGGTTTTTGACTTGGTTGGATTCATTTCCAGGTATTTGTCTCTGCTCACAGTACAGGTTCAAGAGCTGAAGCTCTATATCGTTCATTTCCCACATCAGGGATCCAGAAATAAAACAAGCTTGTGGCATCAAATGACTTGTCTACATGTGGAACTGCCAAAGTGAAGCTTTGTATCCTGGTTTATAAGCCACCATGATCATACTCCCGTTTGGAGGAGCTTCAGTGCTAGATAACAGGTTTTTTTACAGGTTTTGCATCAAGATTCGCAGGAGTGGTTCGAGATAATGAAGGAGTTTTCTTTAGCTAGAGCTCAATACTATTGAATTGCACTTCATTTTTGCTTCAGGTAATGTCGCCAAGACAGATGATACCAAAGGCAGCACCAAAATGTTCACTGTACAGACTGAACATGGTAAAAGAAGCAGTTTCTTAGCTGAACCTGGTGAGAGGTAGTACTGTGTGAGAAGCAAGGCAAAATGACATTCATCTTTCCAACGTTCTGACACCAAGGTGCATCTTGCACTATTATTTAGGTCTTCCCTACTCTAGCATATGTCCAGTTGAACTTGTACACAGCATACCAAGTGTCTCTTACTGAGACAGGCTTTCTGTCTTTAAAGAAGTCATGTGCTGCTACATTCAGAAGGTTGTCCATACTTTCTAGGCAGCATGCGTGTGTTTCTGGTTGCTCCTAGATAAAAATACAGTGCCAGCAGCTAACAGATAGTTACTAGATCACATAGTTTGGTACATTGCCATGCAAGGGAAGTAGCATTATCAGATCCTGAAAAGAAATCTGATTTGTTGTGTATCCCACAGAAACAGAATAACATTTTTCTTGGAGAAGGGCCACTTACAAATGAGTAAAGCCAAAAGTCTAGAAAAATAAAAACCCTGCTGACTAGTTCAGGCCCAAATACTAGAACATTTTCTACCTAGGAAGGTTTCTCAGTGCTTTCAACTGACTGCAGCCAGGTGCCACATTTATTTTCATGGCATCAAATAGTTCACATCCCTTTAAAAAGCAATTTTTTTCTAGGATGTTGCTCAGGTCAGACAAAAGAAGAAAGCCAGTCTGTAGTAAGCAAGGACTGCACTTTTTCACCTTGGAGTCTCTTTGCCTGCTTACCTTCACTGTCATTGCTCCACTCCTCTTCAGTTCTTTTCTCCAGCACTCCTATTATTTGAGTTACCACTGACACCATAATGAAAGTTACATCAAGCTAGACACAGGCAGTGTAAAGACAGATAGGATGTGACTATTACATGACTTGTCATGTTAGTGCTGTAGCTCTGATGCCTGGTGAATTATAGGGCACAAACCTGGTTCACCGTGTGTCCTAGAATGAAGTGCTTATTGAAGTGTGTTTTGCCACACAACTTTGGCCACATCTGTCTGCAGCAGATCCATAGCAAGTGGAATCACACCTGATCCCCAAGCTAGGAAATGAAGTGGTCTTAAATAGTCTATCCATTGTGCTCTGGAGATGTCCAGAATTTGAACTGAAGAGTAGACTGGCATCTTAACTTCATGGACAAGCAGCAACCCTGACAAGATATTTCTCCATCAATAGAGCTGACACAGTGTGGGTTGAAAACAGCAGAGCAGGAGAAAGGGCAGGAGAAAGGGACCTGGTGTTCTGGTGGGCAGCAAGATGGCCAGGAGTCAGCAATGTGCCCTTGTGGCCAAGGCACCCAACAGCATCCTGGGGTGGATCAGAACAGGGGCGTTTAGCAGATTAAGAGAGGTTCTCCTCCCCCTCTACTGCTGAAACCACATCTGCAGTATTGTGTCCGGTTCTGGGTCCCTCAGTTCAAGAAGGACACGGAACTGCTTGAGAGATTCCAGTGTAGAGCAACGAAGATGATGAAGGAAGTAGAACACCTCCCTTATGAGGAAAGGCTGAGGGAGCTGGGTCTC
>JAOXOE010085007.1:0-26855 GCA_028565055.1 Phoeniculus purpureus
TGGAACTGGATGATCAGGTGGTCCCTTCCAACCCAGAGTGATTCTGATTGTGTAACTTCTCCAGTGAAGTGATCCTACTGTGGCAGGGGCATTGGACTAGATGATCTTTCGGGGTCCCTTCCAATCTCTAATGATCCTATGATTCTATGACTGAACTCCTAAATTTGTGACTACTTGTCCATGCAAACCTGAATTACTCCATGCATTTGGTCCAACCCCACTTGTGCGGCATGCCCAAGAGAAAGAAATTATTCTATTGCATTTAATTCTCCGTGTCAATAGAAATGTGAGTTCTATTATTTACTCCCAAAATACGTATCTCTCTTATCACAGCTGCAGGGCGTGGTACAGTTGCCCATTACTCTGCTAATCAAGAAGAATGCATCTATTATTTTTCACGTTTCTTTTGTCATCGTTTCTGGTGTGTAACTCACCAGGTATTTTGCAGGAGGTCTGAACAGACCAGAGGATTTCTGACCTTGAAGCTTTAGTGATTGACTAAATAGAGTTCTACACATTCTAGAATGAAAGACAAAGAAAAAGATACCTTTTGTGAGCATCTTCTGTAACCAGGGTTGTACCAAGTTAAGAAATTAGTCTATTATTCAGTTCCAAGATTTTAGCAAAGATCTTGCCTGCACTGGGAAGCTGCTGGACCTCACAAGCCTTAAGCATAGGCTGTCACATAGAGCATCCCAGATACAGCTAGTGAAGGTAAAATCACTTACCTGTACAGTAATTTATATCATAATTATAAAATTATTAATAATTACTAAAAGTGCAAAATTTGTTGGCTATATTCCTACAGTGGTCTAACAACTTCTCGCCACAATGAAAGTTAGTTTCTTTTTCCTTGTGCACATTGTGGAGTATCTGTCACCCTGTGCCTGATTTGGTAACTTGTTGTTATTTTATTATGGAATGAAAGCGTGGTTCAGGGTAGAAGGGACTGCTGGAAGTCTTTGAGTCTAATCCCCTGCTTAAAGCAGGACTAACTTCAGTACTAGATCAGGTTGCTCAGGGTCTTGTCCAGCTGAGTTTCAAGTATCTGCAAGGATGAAGTCTCTGCAATGTCTTTAGACAACTTGTTCCTATGTTTGGCTGCCCACAAGGAAATTTGTTCTCAATCGGAGTTTTCTTCTTGCAGTTTGTGTCTGCTGCCTTTTCGGATACTGACCTCTAAGAAAAATGTGTCTCCATCATCTACATAACCACCCAATATGTAGTTAAAACATCAGTTAGATCCTCACTGATTGTATCAGCCTCTTCTTGTAAGTCAAGCACCCCAGACCCCTAACCATTGCATCAGGCCTCTAGTAATGTACGTTAAGGTTTTCACATTTTGTTCAACCTCTGCCTTAAAAAATCCCAAGCTTTTGAAGTCAAAGTACATTTTTGTTTGTGCAATTGCTGGTGCATTTGCTGAAACGCAATCACCTCAAGAGAGAACTGCTTGAAAAATGCAAGCGGCTCTTCTGGTCATCTGCTCTGTGGAAGGACAGATTACTCCATCAAGGCAGCCAAATTAACAAGGAAAGGAGCCAGATTTAGCAGCCATATTAAAAGCAGACATTGTTTCAAGACACTTAAGCCTCCTATTCCATCTGGATACCAGCACTGATAGCACAAACAAGTTCTTAACTCGTAATTTAAAGGTGGATGGAGAAAGAATTTCTTACCTAAAAATGTTTAAAATCCTAAAATAGCAATGACTGTGCGCACACGGGCATTGCTGGAACCGTGCCGGGAAAGAGCAGCGGCGGTGTGATGTTTTTGCCAAAAAATATTGCGAGTTAACACGGAACGTGGCTAGAACGAAAATACTGCTTCCTCTTTGATTTCAGTGGGACAATGCCAAGGTAGAGTGGCAGATTCCTCTCCCTGAAGAATCCAGATCTGCACATTCAAATGAGAGGATATCCGCTGAGTCCAGTCCTAATTCTCCATTCACATGGACTATTTAAAACACCCTAGCAGAATTTGGACCAGACCTCCTGGCTTTGCCCAACACTTGTTCTTATACATCAAAGCCTCAGAGTTAGTGTAAATCCAAAATCAATCAAGTGATGAAATGAAGCAAGGAGTAAGCTCCGTCTTGAGGGCTGGGATGAGTGTGTGCTGTTCCCACCAGCCCTTCCGCAAATAGGTCAGTGGCCAGTTTGTGCTCCCTGCCTGGCCATGAGCACAGGCTGCCTGAGAGGAGTGAGTCAGATGAGCTGCACAAGCTTAGAGTCAGTGCTGAGTGTCTGCTGGTTTTCTTCTGTAAATGCTTCACCCCCTCCAAGCTGCAGGGACAAAGTTAACCATGCTTTCCAGAGTGCCTGGGATGGGCGCCTGAAGGACAACTGGGCACTGGTAATCTCAGCTGCCTGCTGGTTGCTGCTGTGCTTCTGGGAGGGAGGGCTGAGCAACATGCCTGAGCCCAAAGGCTTCAGCCATGATCTGAAGCTGACCTGATGCCACTGTGCTTCCAGTAGGTGATGTATTTTCATCTTCTCCTTGTGATCAGCAACACCAGCTGCAGGGGAGAAGAGAACCTCTGCCAGGTATGGGGTTGTTTTCCATCCATAGCAGGATTTGACTTGTTTATTGAAGGAAATGATGTTGTTCACTCATGTCATAGAACTTCTGCTCATTTAGGGACCAGTGGGTAGAGAGTCCTTTCCTTTCCACTTAGACCAGGTGTATCCACTGGGGCAACAGACACACGGAGGAAGTAAAAAAATCTCTTAATTGAGCTGGCTTACTTGTGGCTTAATCTGATGACAATTCCAGGATTTCTAGGGTTACACCCAGAAAACAAACCCAATACATAAAATACAAATTGTTCAGATAAATGCTGTTATAAAACAATACATATGTTATAGAAATTATTATAATATCAATTGTTATATTCTAGAACCAAACTGGTAAGGAAATACATGTAGGTAGTTGTGCTGCTTATGCCCTCAAAGCTTTCCCGTGTGCCTTGTGCAAAGGCAGGACTCTTCTTCTGCTCGGGTGAGCGCGCAGCAAGCACAGGTAGTATCTGCCTTGCTACCGACGTGCTGTGCTGCTGGGGCATGCATGTGCAAGGTGTCCATTCTGTCCCAAGTGTTCCGGGTTTGCGTGACACATGGCCAAGAAAAAGGCAAAGCGACTACGGCTCCGGCTGATTTGTTGTTTGGGTGTTTCTTTAAAAAAGAGCCCCGAGGCTCTTTCTGCTTGATTCTTTTAGTTCCTTTCTGTAAATACAGAAACACTGGCAAATGAACTCATTTCTATTTTTGATCTGTTTGTTTTAGATTTGTAACTACAGGCAAACCTTACTGCAGGGCAAACTTTGGCTAAAAAGACACCATTGTTTGCTGAGAGCTGAGGTCAGAAACAAGCTCTGGAAAACATTTGTCAACAAACCCCTGATAAAACTAGGAAGCTGTTCATGTGGTTTGTATTCACACTAAGTCTTGTAGAGCACTATTTATCAAGGTAACAGCCACCAAATAAATCCCATAACTATAAAGGGACACTACTAAACAGTTTCAAAAACAAAAGGTTGAGTTGGAGCATGAGACACTCAGCTGAGCCATGTTCTGGGGAGACACTAGAAACACCTCATAGCCACTCAGTGGATGAAAGGATTTGACCTCATGTAAATGAGCTACACTACACAAAAGTGATGCACCAAGCACAGTAACCATTGATGCTTGCCACCTGTTCAGCATGAAAGGATACCTTGAAATTAGAGGAAGGTGAGAAGAAGAATCAAATGTAAAGGATACTTCTACTGAAGATGGTTTGCAGTAGATTGTTGTTGTCCCTGGAGGATAGGCACACCTTACCCAGGCAGGGATCCTACACACAAACAACAGTTGGAATGTTAGCTCCATATTTTTTGTCTGCTATGTTTGAAACATTAGGCAGGAGAGAGATGAGCTGGTCATGGAGGGAAGAGAGCCAACAGCACTTCTGTCTTTGAGACAGCTGGAGCTCTGAGGTCTGGACAACTGACAGCAAGACTTGAGATGGATAGTTAGCAAACTGGGTAGGCAGAAGACTGACCTTCTGGTTCTTTCTGCTTTTTTCCTTACTGAAAATCTTTGGGCTTATTCAGCCCTGCTTGGCTTTTGGGTTAGAGAAAGGCCTGGCTTCTGTGCCCAAAGGTTATGAAATGACTTGATTTTCTCTGAGGGTCTTCAACAAAAGAGGCTGCCCCAGCTTGGATAGCACTTTCAAGGCTAATCTTGTTCAAGGTTCTGTGAAGCTGCTCAGTCAGAGCAGGCGAGCTGCACAGTTCCCTGTCTAGGCTAGGACAAGAGCCAGTAGAGATCCCTTCTAGCGACTGTGCAAAGAAGCAAAGAGGAAGGGCTGGTAACCAGCACTGTTTTAAGCAAAAATATCTTGGAATAAAGAGAAGCCATTAGCTTCTTGCTCTGCTGCTGTTAAAGGAGTTAAAAAGCTCTGTTGCTTTTCCACTTGCTTGCTTTTTGCTTCTATGTTTTCCTTCTGCTCCCATCTCAGTCAGGGTCCTGAGTGCGCCAACCAGCTCCAATTGCCCCCACCTTTGCTCCTATTCCAATAGTCTCCTATTTCAGCAATAGTTCCCCCATGACACCCTCTGAATCCAGGTTTATGTCATGCAATTAAAGCAAATGAGTCGGAAAGAGATGGAAATAACGAGCCGTGCATCTATCATCAACCCCTCCCTCATTTTGTCTCTCCAATTATATTCCACAAATTCGACCATTGTTTGTCCTTTCAGCTTGCAGGTTATTAAGGCCAGTTGTTAACTCTCACTGTGCGTGCTTCTGAGCAGCGCACGATTCAGTGGGGAGCTAAACTCACCTTGGGGCATTGCTACAGTATTAGTCACAGTAACTGAGAGTCCCAGGCGTGGCTTGGCTGAAACCGAACCGCAAAAATAAGCACACCTGCCCTAGGGACACTTCCATATATCCCTCCTGGTGTACCTGGATGAAAGTAATCTGCCAAGAACTCCCTAACACCATGTCTTGTGCGACCCACAGTTTTTTGTCTGTCCTGGGTTTCATTTCTTATGCAGAGTACCTCAGCAAGTCCATGCTATCCCCAGACAGCTTCTTCAGAGACCTTTTAACCCCAAATAAAGATCCTGTGATGCTTTTGTATTTTCATTAAACTGCAATTTCTGATTTTAAGAGCCTTGCCTCCGAGCCAGTTAGACAGTTGGACATCGGGTTTTAAGCAAATGAATTCTTTCTCTGCACATACGCACACCTCGTCAGAAGTGATACAGCTGTTGCTCTGCTAGGCAGCTCTCTCGAGCCTGCGCCTTGTACATTAGGATAGATCAGGTGGCATTTACTTTGCACGCTGGTCATTTGTATTCACGTATATGGCAGAACTGCCTGAGCAGCAAGGGGCAGCTCCCTTTTTCTGTGTAGCGATAGGAAGCATTTTAAGATCTGTCTAATGCTCACAATCACTGGATTCATTTGGTTTTCAGCTTCAAGACTGGGGCTGTCGAGATGTTTTACCACAGCAGAAAGTATCAAGACAGAAAGCTGGTATGACAGGAATGCACCAGTTAGCAGGTTCGTTGACTTGCAGATGCTTTCTGCAGATCTGGAAACAGAGCTGCAGACTAACACTGAATTCAAGAGCCCTGGCTTGTTCCTGTCTCTCTGCTACTAACACAGTACGTGAGCCTGGCAAGAGGTTTCACTTCTCTGTTTTACCTGCTACCTGTGTTTGTTCTGTAAACCATCAAGCCTTCTTCCTCAATCCCCACCAACCTACTCTTAGGTTAACTTACTCGTCAAACGTGGAAACACAGAGAGGCGGTAAACTGGTCTGAGAAGCTTGAATTGAAGAACCCTTCCCACACTCTTAATAGCCTAACTCTGATGAGAATATCTGTCTGAATGATTTTACAAGGTAACATATCAAATCAAGTCAAAGAGTAGAAAGCTGGTGACTTTTGTTTCTAGACAGGTTTTTAGAAGATCAGATCCTTTTCCTCATTCTGCTGTCATAGCTAGCACTGGCGTGAGGAAAATTATGGACTGACAACCAGAGGCAGGGGGAAAAAAGATTCTTGCTGTCACAATGAGCAGAGTCAGCACCTGGCTTGGGCAGGACCTGTTTTGCTCCTCTTTGTCTCTCCGCAAGGGTAGACACTTGTGTAATGGAAACGAGCCCTGTAGAACATTTGAGAGTCTTGCAGTATTAAAAAATGTTGCCTCAAAACCTAAAAAACGTGAGCTAGTGTGGGAAATATTTGCATCAGAATCACACTGTATTTTCCACGTTTAATCAAAGATTCATGACATCTAGTTTCTTCTCTAACAGTGGTTAAGACCAGGTGTTTCAGCAAAACATACAAGTAACTGTGTGTGTAGGTAGACTAAGGTTAGCCTGTCCAAGACAAGGTTCAAAGCCACACAACTGGCTGATGGCCTGACTCTTGGAGGTTTGTATCCCCATTGTCATGGTCCAGACATGTAGTGATACACCAATTCCATAGACAACCTAATCATCACACTGAATTATTTGTTATTCCAGAGTACAAGTTAGTAGAAACAGAACAAGAAGGAAGGTTCTGAACTCTCTTGGTTTCTAGCCTACTCTGCATTGGAGAAGAAGTACTGTAATTGTTCTTTGTGAAAGAGCATGGGGCTTGAAAGTAGTGTCAGTTGCATCCCTCTTTGGGGCCATGTCTGTGTTCTCTACATGCTCCCCTTCCAAAGAAAATAAAGTCAGAAGATTTGGATAATCTTCATAGACTGGTTCAGTCAAGTACCTGAAAGGTGATGTTTACTTGGCATTTAAATACACCTCATATTTCAGCGGATAAGCACCCAGTAAATCGTTCTCTCACATAAAAATTTCCAGCTCTCTGACTTCCAGCAGTGGCCAAAGAACTTGCGAAACCAGATTTTATTGTGACATTTCAGCCCTTTTGCTCCTACTCCCAGGAGTAGGAGAAGTGCCTGGAGAGGATCCTGGGGGTATGTCTTCTGGACGGTGTAGCTCTTTTCATCTAGTTGCTTCCATAGCTTGTTGGTGACTGAAGGAAGTCTCTCCATGCATTTGAGAGAAGAGGAACAGATTAAATTTAGTTTTAAACGTTTTATGTCTTCACTGCAACTGTGAGAGTTTGCTTACTCCTTCATAGCTTGCATCTGTCTTAAATACCAACCACACCTGTATGCTCTTCCTACTTATCTCTTTCAGCTAACACACTCTGGATGGCTCTAAAAGAAAAAAACACCAAACCCCTTCTCCAGTTCCCAGTCCTTCTCACAGATCTCACAGTGATGGCCCAGCTTTTGATGCAACCGTAGCCTTTTGAGGATCATGTCTGAAGACACCACAAAGACAGCAACATCTCAACAGTTACACCCTTGCCTGTGAGCATGCGTTGGTGAGCACGGCTTGTCTGCAGGAAAGCCATGCTGCTGCTTCTCAGGTCTTCAATTCCCTTTCAGTTTCTTGCTGCTGTGGCAAGACCCCATCTCTTTTGTGTAGGTTCACTGTCAGTGAACTGTATGGAGGTCATTTTATGGACTATGCTTTGAACCAGAGCTGGCAAACTGTTCTGCTCTCACAGACTTGTGCAGAGTCAAGCATACCTAATCCAGGCTGAGAACTGAGTTAAAACAATTAGAAACGATGGCTAAGATGGTTTGCATCCACTACCTCTGCCCGTCACTCCGCCCAGAAGCTGCTGCTAGCCCCCAGGAAATACCGGCGGTATTAAAGGCTCAGTGCCTTCGTAACAGATTGAGACATTTTGTGGGAACACCAGGATATTTAGGACTGTTGCATCAAGAACTGGTTCTGAAAGTGGATTAAACTCCATTTGTAGTGGAAGTACAAGCCTGAAGAAACAGCACCTGGTCTACTAGTGGCAGATCTTCAACTGCTGGGTCATTTCTTTGTGAGAGAGAGGTTTTTCAGTACCTACAAATTCAGACTAGGAGTGGCAAGTCCCAAGTAAGGCAGCAGGAATTTTGCTGTACTGCATATTCTGATCAACCGCCTTGAGTTTCTCCTGTATTAAATATTTGGAAGCCTTGGCCACCCACTGGGAGTTGGGCAGAGGCAGAAAGGCAGCTGATGTCTCCAGCATGGGTAAGGCAAAGAGACCAATTCTTGCCATCACCCAGGGATTTTCTTGGTGTAATGCAGCCTTTGGATTTATAATTCAGGTTGCTTGGCATAATGTTGTTCTGTGTTGTGCTACAACGATCTCCCAGTGTGATAGTGCAAAGAGGGCAGCACAGAACGTGGAAGGACTGTTCTTGTCTTTGCTTGCACGGCTCTTCTTAAGAAAGGACGTTCAGGCTGTAGACTTTGGGTGCCAAAACAGGAGAAAGATTTCCAAACGACAGAAGCACTTCACGCTTTGTGGAAGTAGTCCACAAAGATGAGTTTTGCAGCTCCTGAAACCCTCCAAAGCAGGGACATCCGTGCTTTCCTCTGCGGGGGCTACTCGCTGCTTGTGCAAAGTTAAGCAAAATACTGCCACGTGCCACTTTTGATAGGGTCAGGGTAGTTCTCAGTGTTACTGATGTTGAAAAAGTTCTTCAGCTGCAGTGGAATCACAGGCAGTCCTCTTCCCTAATGAGGGTGTCCACGTCAGCTGCTTCAGGCTGTCTAATGTGATCCGTGTCTCGGGGGCTGGCATACAGACACAGCTATTTATAAGCACTAGCTGGGCCATAGCTGTGTTTAGCTAAGACTTAGTCACGGGTGCAAAACTGACACATAACTCAGTCTCTTGGCTAGTGCCCTGTTATGAAAGACTCCTGACAAGAAATTACAAACCATGGGCAGTGCAAAACGCAGCCAGAATGAGTTTTTTGCAGATCCCTCTGAAAATGACTTTGGCCTGTGTTACATTAGAAAGCAGGTCTGTTCAGGTCACGGATTTCTCAACCTAGCAGGGACAATGCCCCTCTAAATACTGTGAGGTTCTAGTGGGCCCTCTGCTTTGCCTTGGTCAAGGGAACCTCAGTTGGTAGAAGTCTGTGGAGGGGTGGCAGGTTGTTCCCAGACCTGAGCCCCAGCACAAGGGAGATTCTGACTGCCAGTCATCACCCTGTTGAGCAACACTTCATAATGAATGAGCCATTATCTTGAAATAGCTTTGGCGTGAGTGCCACTGGCTGGGAGCCAGTACACTTTCTTCACTTATTGGAGGTTGTTATTTTATGTATTAATTTCCTTTTAATGACACCAATCTCTTGTTTCTAGCTGAAGTACTGTGCAATCCCAAGGGCAGATTTCAAGCCTGGGTCCCTAAACCTGCATTTAGTCACCTAGCAATAGTTATATCCAGTAAGAAGTATCCAGAAATGCTCCCCTAGCAGGTCCAGGTACACATCAGCATCT
Source organism: Phoeniculus purpureus (assembly GCA_028565055.1). Classification (NCBI taxonomy): domain Eukaryota; kingdom Metazoa; phylum Chordata; class Aves; order Bucerotiformes; family Phoeniculidae; genus Phoeniculus; species Phoeniculus purpureus. The sequence goes on from JAOXOE010085007.1 coordinate 9,358, forward strand.
CTTCCTAACTAATTTTCCAATGACAGCTGAATGTGGGAGATCAGCTGCAGGGCAGAGCCAGCCCATCAAAATGAAGGAAGATGTGGATTTTTTGATGAGTTTTCTGGGAGTACAGAATTTCTTCATCCAAGATTCTCACGTGCAGTGTTCACGGTTACACTGCAAACTCCTTGATAGGAATTAGGTAAATAGATTGCATCTGTGTTTCCAGCATGTGGTGAAGGAGTGTATTTTCCTATCAAGGGAAGATTCCCATTAAATCTGCTTATACTGAGTTTCTGCTTATGCAGTAGAATCCTTATACATTCTTCTCCAGGACAGCATGCTGGGATTGTGATCGATGAGGGCAGTGCCCTTTAACACACACTGACAGGATCCCATTCCTAGCAGCTTGGGTGGACTACAAAAGGCAAATTGAAGAAGTCTTCAAAATGTAGTAAGATTTTAAAGAAAAGTACTTTTTCACCCCTATGCTATGAAAGCTAAAGCAAATACAATGCAAAAAACACTCCTTGAGTTAAGCTTTGCAGCGAATTAGTAGTAAAAAAATGAATAACTGCATATATATATATGTGTATACATTAACTATCTAGCTATCTATAAAGGTTCTTTTTATGCATGTTTATGAAAGTGTATAGATAGATAGATGGATAGATAGATATATTATTTGTACTATGATGGCACTGGAATCTCTGCCCTACACAAAGCAAATCCTTTTTGGAACATTCCCTAAAAAAACCTGCCCCCAAAGTGGAATATTCCTTATAGGGCAGCTCTTTACCAACTGTGGTTCCATCTCGTCGTTGGCAGCAGCAGCCTAAAAGAACCTGTATCTCACTGCCAAGAAACAATTCAATTACTTTAACGGTTGCAACTTGCAGATCAGTCAGCACGATGACCCAAGGTAAGGTGCATATGGATTGTTAAGTCATGTAGATATGGAGCTTAAGGACATGGAGTTTAACTCTCTGTAGAATCATAGTATCATCAGGGATTGGAAGGGGCCTCAAAAGATCATCTAGTCCAATCCCCCTGCCACAGCAGGATCACCTACACCAAGTCACACAGGAATGTATTGAGGTGGGTTTTAAACATCTCCAGTGAAGGAGACTCCACAACAGCCCTTGGCAGCCCCTTCCAGTGCTCTGTCGACCTTACTGTGAAGAAGTTCCTTCTCACATTCATATGGAATCTCCTGTGTTCCAGCTCACACCCATTGCCCCTCATCCTATCACTAGATGACACTGAGACTAGCCTGACTCCATCCTTCTGACACCCCACCCTTCAAATATTTATGAATATTAATGAGGTCAACCCTCATTCTCCTCTTCTCCAAGGTAAAGAGACCCAGCTCCCTCAGCCTCTCCTCATAAGGGAGGTGCTCCACTTCCTTCATCATCCTCGTTGCTCTGCACTGGATTCCCTCCAGCAGCTCCACATCCCTTTTGAACTGAGGGGCCCAGAAGTGGACACAATACTCCAGATGTGGTCTCACCAGTGCAGAGTAGAGGGGGAGAAGAACCTCTCTCAATCTGCTAACCACCCCCCGTGCTGATCCACCCCAGGATGCTATTTGCCCACTTGGCCACCATCCTTGTTGCTCTATGCTGGACTCCTTTCCCCTATCACCTTGTATCTCTAAAGCCAAAATAGACTTAAAAGGAGGTCATGTAGCAGTGGCCTAGGAAGCTGAAATATGACTGAGATAAGGACAAAAGTGGCTGTAACCACTCAGAATGAGTCTAGGGATGGCATCTTTGGAAAAGATCTCAGACTGAAAACAGTCTTAACCAGCTGCCCTGGGTAAGTAATGAATCAGAGACATTAGCGCCTTGTGCAGTTGGAATCACAGTGATTTATAGTGTTACCTAACATCCTGGTGTTTGACAGTGTTTTTATAGTTTATCAAATATAGCTGAATAATATAAACTGAATGTAGGCTCCAGAGGCTGAACCACAAAATCCTTTGCAGTATTAATTGCAGCAAGGTTGTGGGGTGGGAATTTCTCATGTGATCTCATGAGCATTTGAAAACATTCTGCTTGGATTGTTTGCCTTCTACCAGATGAATCGTTGGGCTTGCTGAATCCTTGAACTTTGTTAGGGCCGTGAAGGAATGGCCCTTAAGTCACCGGTTGGCACTTTGGACTGAAAGGACAAGGTGGTGCTAGATTTCTACTTCTTAATTGCTTGAGCAATATTAGTCCACAAAAGTTCTTCTGAACAGTATTTATTAGGATTTTCTTGATCTTTGGGGCGTTTTTTTGCATCCCCAGCATTGGACAAATGCATCAAGAACCAACCTGCCTGCTCCAGGTTGAACAATTTGCATGAAAAGAGTTGGTTTGAAAAGAGTTCACATGAAAAGGAAAGAGTTTGCTTGGAAAGAGTTTGGCTGAAGAGAAGGCATCTTGGTGGTGTTTGGCTGAAGAGAAGGCATCCCGGTGGTGTTTATTTAAGGATGCCTGCATTCAACAAGTGCACTGCCCATTTCAAGAGGGATAAACAGCTACGACTTGAAATATCAAAACATTTAATGCAGTTTTCCCTTGACCATTTCAAAGTCCATTTGTATGCTGTCCTCCTCTTTAATCCAAGTCTGGAAACCACTCCAGATCATTTAATGAAATGCTTTTTCTGCCAAAACTTGGTATCTGTTGCTAAGTGCTAGACTAACAAACAGCCCTTGGCTGCAAGCTCCCAAATCCCCTGCCAAGGGCTCTATTTGAGCCTTGGCAAATTCACTTACTCTCTGGCAAGAATTTTGCTCAACCCAGCAGAATTTACTGTGAACATTTCACTAGATTCAGCAGTCTTTAGCTTTCAGGAAGTAGTATGGCCACACGAGCGTGATCCGTCGGGGAAATCAGATCGACTTCTTTCATGACTTCACACAAGGCACAACAGGTGGAGGCTTACCCACGTGCTGCAGGTGGTAAAAGCCAGTGATGGTTGTCAGTCTGCTGTCCTTACAGGTGCCAAAAGACTATGTATGGCAAGCAGTTACAGCAAGGCTTAGCCTTGTACAAGCAGAGCTGCAGGGAAGGTTGGTGGCGCAAGGTGAGGAACTGCAGCTGTTACACGTACTGGAGTCATTTAAAACCCGCCTGGACATGCGCCTGTGTGACTTGGTCAAGGTGATCCTGCTCTGACAGGGGGATTGGACTAGATGATCTTTTGAGGTCCCTTCCAATCCCTAATGTTCTGTGATTCTGCGATACAGAACATTTAAAAGTGAGAGCAGTTGCTTCAGTGCCACAGTTAAAGCTAAAGCAGCACAGAAGAGACTGAACAAGCACAGAATAAGGTTTGGTTTTGCTGGGTTGTAAGCAGGACAAAGCTGGGTAGCTAGTAGGCATGAATGGGTTAAAGTCTGCCTGTGAATGTCTTCAGATTTTTGCATATCTGAGTGTCTCATTTACTTTTGTAGCGTCATTCAGGTTAGAAAAGACTCCTGAGATCAAGTCCAACCAAGGACCCTACTCTACCTAGGTCACCACTAGAGCAGAGTGTTGAAGAGAAGAGACTAAACGGTGTAGGGTTATGGAATCATGGAATCACAGAATCATTCAGGTCTAAAAAGACCCTTGAGATGATCAAGTCTAGCCCTACTCAATGTCAGACCAGATGTCTAAGCACCACATCTAAACAACCTTTAAACACCTCCAGGGATGGGGACTCAACCTTCTCCCTGGGCAGCCTGTTCCAAGGCCTGACCACTCTGTCAGTGGAAAAAATGTTTCCTCATTCCAGCCTAACACCATCAGCATGTAGTCAAAGGTAAACACATCCATTATAGATGTTGGTGGTTGTGTTTCTGTGTGACTTGGTCTGGGTGATCCTGCTGTGGCAGGGAGATTGGACTGGATGATTCTGTTATCTTTTGAGGTCCCTTCCAATCCCTAATGTTCTGCAATTCTGTGATAATAGGTGGAGACAGGCATCTGGAAAGTCTTTGGGAGCTCTGCTGTTTGGGGTGGATCAGAAGACTGTTTTGGATATGCACTTCACAACCACCTCCTCTTGCTGTGCTTTGGTCTGCACCATGGAGCAGACTTGCTGTGCACACACTGAGTTCCTGTTGGATGAGGCTGAAGCTGAAGCAGCAGCAGCACTTCCAGATGACACTTAGGTGCCTCAACCTGTAACGGGCGTTTGGTGCACAGGGTCAGACTAGAGCTCAGAGCACAGCAAAACCCCAGAAAACCCAGCACAATTACTTCATCCCACAAATAGATTCCTCTTGGGCTGCTCAGATAGCCACAGTCTGTAAATGTCATGTGTGGTGTTTGACTTTTATTCCTCCATAAAAGTATTTGAATAGAAGTTTTCAATTTATTTGAATTTCTTAGTTGTTGGGGAGATTTTTTTTACCTATAAATTTCTAATATCTGCTGCTCTTGAGACTGTAAAATATTGTCAAATCCTGACCTGAGCCTTTGGTGGTTACTGGCAGAGTGTTCCAGAGCTGGTGGTGCCTGGGACAGAGCTCTGGAAGGTGCTTTACTCTCCAGTTTGAGTAGCAACCCTGAACCCACTTTCCCCCAGCAAAGCTCCTGACTACAGCAGTTAGCTACTCATCTGTTATTCTAAATACATAGAGCAGACTGCCACTGCGCTACGGAAACAAGGTATTTGTCTCACTGCTTTGCAAACCAACTGCTGAGCAGCTTTATTTTAAACTTAATTCCACAAGTATGTTACTGGGAGAGTGGGGGTGAGTCCATCAAACTCTCACAGCGTTTCTTTCTCTCTCCTTCAACAGACACGTTCTCAGGGCTGGATTCGGATGTGACGGCGACTCCAGAGGCATACGCGATATACGATGATGGTACTGTGAAAGCAGCATGTTTTGGGGTTTTTGGATTTTTTCTCTCTTCTTCCTTTAGAGTTGGGTTTGAGGTGGCAGGTTAGCGAATAGAAGCTGGAAAAGACAGTTCTTTGTCACCTGCAAAGATAAAGGGTGCGAAGACAACTGATTCTGGAACATCTTTTTCCAGAAAGGACTTCTGTGAAAGTCCTTTTTATTACCCCTGCGATCTAACAGGAACCTATTGTGGAAATAAATGATGTTCAGAGCTGGGTCGTACAGTCACCATTTCAGTGCTAGATCTTCATTCTCCAGCACAGCTTGTGACTCCAGCCCAGTCAACTCTTCTAAACCAGAAAACTCTTCTCTAATAGAAAATTCAAGTAACATCTGAGCCCTGGGAACTTGAGATGTCTTAGTGAGCTTTTAGCATTGTACAGCACCGTGAATGTTGTCTTTTGGTCTTGAAATGTGTAGTCTGGTTGATGCTATAAAACATGCTCGTGCTGAGTGAGAGCACCTACGTGTAAAATCATTAGGCTGCTAATTCATGTGGAATTTCAATCAAAGAGTAACAGTACAGAATTGTCCAGCTTTCTGAAAAGACCATGTTTTCACTCCCTTATCGTCTTCCTTTGGCGTCTGACTGCTGTAGCAGGGATTCTGTTGGTGTCTTCTCTTGGGGTTGTGTGCAGAGGTGGCAGGTGACGTGTGCTTAGGGTATTGCTGTATGAATTTGTACAGTGTCGTCCTTTCGACCTGTGTGAGCAAGGTCTGAATCAGCCACGACACTAGTATGTAAGGCAAAGACTTTGAGCTCACTGTCCTCCATCCGTTTGGTAGAAATCTTTGCAAGGCTGAGTTGTGACCAACTGTGACTCAGAGGATGGCCAGGAGCGTGTAGCGGCCAGGGCAGGGGGCATGGCAGTCCTTTTGGGACTGAGGCTGGTAACATAAATGTTTTCCTGCTTATAGTTGAACCAAAATAACATGAAGCAAGCTAACATTTTAATCTTATGTCTCCTCTGAAGACTATGAGATCTTTGAGAGCACTTTGCCACCAACCACCACCACTGTCACCACCACCACCGCTTCTACAACGACAGAATCAGAAGTTGTCTATCCGGAGACCAGTGTGGTTGGCACCGGCCCTGTGTCAGAATATGACATTGCTGGGAAGAAACGGTTCACTGGTAAGGCTGCCTTTTGGTTTATGTACTTCTTGTGCTGCAAAGGGTTCTTCTTCGGGCAAGGTCAGCCCTTGAGCTGAGAGCGTCATGCAAGCACAGTCTAGTGGAAGGTCCTTGTAAGGACTGCCATCTGGGAAGCCCAAAGAGCAGTTTTGTTGAAGCAGTGCAGACCTCTTTTTACTCTTTCAGTGTCAGTGCCTCCTTTGTATTCACTCAGCAAGAGTGTTTACTCTGCAAGAGTGTTTACTCTGCTGCTCAGTTGAAGTCAACTGCATTAAGTTCCCACTAGCAGTTCAATCATAGAATCATGGAATCATTAAAGTCGGAAGAGACCTACAAGATCATCCAGTCCAACCATCAACCCAACTCTGCCCTGCCCAGTAAACCCTGTCCCCCAGGACCACATCTACTCACTTTTTTAACCCCTCCAGGGATGGTGACTCCACCTCCTCTCTGGGCAGCCTGTTCCAATCCCTGACCACTCTGTCAGGGAAGACATCTTCCCTGATGTCCAATCTAAATCTCCCCTGGCACAACTTGAGGCCATTTCCTCTTGTTCTGTCACTAGTGACTTGGTTGAAGAGACTAACCCCCACCTCTCTACAACCTCCTTTTGTGTAGTTGTGAAGAGCAATAAGGTCTCCCCTCAGCCTCCTTTTCACCAGACTAAAAGGCCCTAGTGCTCCCTCAGTTGCTCATCATCAGACCTGCCCTCCAGATCTTTCACCAGCTTCGTTGCCCTTCTTTGGACCGGCTCCAGCATCTTGGTGTCAAGTGAGATGCAAGTCTCAGTCTCCCTGCAAGTGTCAGTCTTCCTCTGAGGGATCTAATTCTTTTCCACTCACCCATGAAATCCCACCTTCAGGATTTCAAGCACCCTGCAGATCTGTGTGTCAGAGGTGTGCTTCAAAGTCAAAGAGTTCATGGTATTCTGGATTTATACTTCCCCAAAAGTAAACCCAACAGAGCTGATTTGGCTTTGCTATTTGTATTTGTAGCCAGACCAGAGGGATTTGGAGACAATAGGATACAGCTTCCACCCCAGACCTGTGCTGCCCCTGCAGCCTTTTACAAACTCTAGGGTTTGAACTGAGGTCAGCTCAGCTACTCACTCACCTGGCCTTTCAGATGGGAGAGGACAGAATCATAGAAACATTAGGGATGGGAAGGGACCTCGAAAATTCATCCAGACCAATCCCCCTGCCACAGCAGGATCACCTAGACCAAGTCGCACAGGAACACATCCAGGCAGGTTTTAAACGTCTCCAGAGAAGGAAACTCCATAACCCCCTGGGCAGCCTGTTCTGAGTTTCCTTTCTCTTTAAATTTATGCCGTGAAAGGGAAGAATATTCAATTATATTCCAATTTGAAGTTTCTGAACCATTACTCCATCTCTGTTTTTCCCCTCCCAGAGCTTTTTGCAATCATCAAAATAAATGGGGCTTGGATTGATAAATGAAAATGACCAAAATATGAAAAGTTACTGAATTGTAACTTAGATGGTCCTATCCACAGATGTCAAGTTTCTAAAGCAAACAGAAAATCTATTATATCTCTCTTTCTTCCATATGGCTTTGTTTGACAAAGCATTTCTTATATTTACACTAATAAATCAAAGTTACTGTTTGCTGGAGAATGCAGTATGACCTTGCACATCAAAAACCCCACAATTTATGTGAAAAAGCAAACCTCATCCCAACCCAGTACTTAAGTAGTTATTTAACAGAGTAAAGTGCAATATTAATTCGGTACTTGTGTTTCTCCATAAAACGTGCAAATGGTTTATTCTTGTTGTTTCAAACTAACTGTATTTGTTAACACAATCTTCAACTCTTCTCTGTGAATTGCAGAGATTATAAAGCTGCTTTTATATTTCATTTTAATCTAAACAGCTATTAAAAAGTGTAACAGAATGGATTGTATCACAAGTAATTTCAAATGCTCGTAATGTTGATGATCTATCCTGGCTATTTTGCCTTTATCTTTAGAAAATCAATTTTTTCTATGTTTTTGGCAGAATTAGAAGAAACATTATTTATCTGTGTTCTTCAGTTTGAGGGATATATTTCCATTACCTAAATGAGTCATGCACATTTGCTTCACAGTTATTTTAAGCTATTTGGGTTTGAGCTGGATAGATTGAGTTATTTCTATTCATGCTGTGATGCCCCAGAATATTGTACATACTGAACTAACTGGTAGCTGGAATTCCTCACCTGCTTTTTGGTATTTATTTTTTCTTCAGTGTTTCCCAGTCAGTTGGGTGGTGATTTGATTTTGCTTTTAGTTATATAACTTCATATGAATTTCTCTGTGAAAGTCACATGCGTGAAGGGGAGTTGCCTCTATGTGTTTTTCTCATGCAAGATAGGTGTTTAAAGTCCTCGTCTTTAAACATTGGACTTAAGCAGTTGGAAATCGGGCTGAAAGACTTTTTATTGTCAAATGTAGCCATAAATTGTTAATTCTTAGATCTGTAAGCTTGGATAAATATTATAGGAATTAATTTGAGTAAAATCACTGCCAAGTAGACTTTTTTCAATACAATCAGCAGTATGTTGCTGATAATTACAAATATTAATGTTGGTTATGCTCTCAGCTTGGAATGGTGAGGCTTCATACTCAATTTCCCTTAATATCCTTAATTTTTACTAGAACTACAGGGAATAGAAGTTTCATATGTTTAGGATCACATTGTAGGGCAATTGTATTCATATTTATTTCAAGAAATCTAGCATACTGGCAACTTCATAGGCATGTCTGTTGCTGGAGAAGCGCTGTTTTGCACTAATTCCTGTTTATATAATACAAGCTAATAACAGAGTAACATCAGTAATTATGTCTTGAAAGTATTAGCAGAATCCCTCAGTGCACAGAGTTCCAGTTTAGAAACTGAGCTCTCTTGTATGTGACACTGGGGAAACTTCAGTGGGCTTCATCCCATGGGAAAGCCACAATGATAACAGTTGCTGGCTCTTGCCAGGTTTTGCAAAGGAGTATCTTTCACCTGGGTAAGACTTTGTCTTTGGATTCCCACACAGAGTTAACATGCAGTAATACTCTTGCACTTTCTGTTGGTACACCTTTGGTTTATCTAACCCTGGGATTTTGGAAAGCTTAGAACGGTAGTAGTTGAATCATGCACACAACTAACTCAAACTAGTGTTTCTTATCAAGTTAAGACTTCTGTCTCTAGTAAATTTCAATTAAAAGTAAAGCAGATTTTGTTTATGGGGTATGCACTTGTTTTCCATCTTGTCACTTTCATGGCTGTAGGACGTGTACTTGCACAGTGCAATGCGTGGCTGTTTGGCACTGGGGTTTTAATTGATTTCTGAAAGCTTGTGGATGCAAGAGAAGGAAGGACCTTGTTCCGTTAAGTATAGAGAAGAGTGCCTGTGGGAAAGACTTGGTAGGATTGTCTCATCTGGAAAGTAATTTTTGTTATCAAAAGGAATACTTTTGAAGAGATAATCGATTTTTGTTGAATAAGAGAAAGCTCGTAAGCATTACACAAGGCATGTTTTGTAAAACTGGAAGGGCAGCCTGCTTCTACATGGAAGTAGTAGAGATGGTACTTCAAAAAATGTGCTCTTGAATGCAGATTAGTCACACTTTTTTCTATTTTACTGACTCTGATGTGAGACTGTTGATTAATGTATTAATTCTGATATCCGTTTAAGCAATGCATGGGATCAATTCATTGATTCTTACAGTGCATTTTCATGATGCTACTAGTAATGTTTTGTTTTGACTGGGTACAAGCCCTGTCTCAATTCATGCACTCAGGTTAAGGACAGACTTTAGAAACCAACTGCACCACTATTGACAGTCTTCTCCCCAAAGTTTAGATAGTTTGTGTAATATTTGTATTGATGTTTTTGTCTAGGGAAAGAACATTTATGTAATTCTTAAAAAAAAAAGAATGCCTGTGAACTAACAGGTTTTGATCAGTGCTAGCACAGGGCTAATCAGATCAAATGGTGGAGCATGGACCACTGACTTGAATCAGGGACTAGGCTACAACGACAGACAAAAATTTGTGAGCTTGTCGCTTTGGCAGTGATCTGGTTGGACAATATGTGATTTAGATTTTACTTTGTTTAGGTTGTGATCCTGACTTTAAGGCAAAGGGAATCCGTGAAGGGAAGTTGGAGACACGTCATTAGATCTTACATGTCTTATTTGGAGAGGGTCTCAGATTTATGAGGTAATTTCAAACCTTGCTGCTCTCCTTGGTAGGAAAAAGAGCACCGATTGTGACACTTTGGTTCTTTCCTATTTTATTACATTTCCCTGCCCAGAGATCCAGTGTCAGGACAATAAGTAGTACAGGCTAGCTTAGCTCTGCCGGTCAGATTGTTGGAGTCTTGGTTTTTAGCTTCGTTCATAGGTTTTGTTACTATCCTAAAGACAGTATACAGGAAATTAATATGAAGATTACAGAAAGCCAACATGTAATGGTAAAACTAATTCAGTAGGCTTTGATAAGCAAACAAGACTTCTTGTAGCATTAACATAATCAGTCTGTGCCGCAGCGTTGGTTCAGCATCTGAATACAAGATGCATGCTCACATTCAGTTTTCCAGCTGTATGTCATTTTTTGGTTGGGTGGGGGTTTTTTGTTGTTGTTTTCCTGGAGTGACAGACATGACTGATACTAATCTCTGTTTCTTCCCTTCTCCCCTGCTTTGGCCCCTGGCAGGAGGGATGGGGTTGGTTTGCTTGTTGCTGTACTTGCATTCTTGGCACTGATGCTCAGGCTGGTAATGAGGCAAGTAGTAATTATTCTTTTTAGGCTTTGAACTGAGGTAACTGGTTTGAGGGAAACCAAATAGTAGCTCTCTCCTCAGTACCACATTTGGCAACTGCACTGTTTTATGGGTACAGACATACTAACAGAAAACAAGAATTCTTAGCTCCCACTTTTCCGTGGGCTGCTAGCTTCCCCCCCAATGCAAACTGATAAACACAAACGTGTCATGGGTTGGGAAAAATCCATACTACAAGAGTTCAGTGTTCTCTGGAGAGCTTTAAAGAGCTTTTTTTTGTGTGTAAAGGTCATTTAAAGTCTGTCTGTGGTGAGAAGAGAGCTTGCCGTAGTCGTACGTCGGCATCCTTCAGCTTTCTGGCAGAACCAAAAGTGGTGCCAACTAGTGGTTGACTGGAAGTGTCTCTTGCTTTTAAGTGTAACAAACTGCCTGGCACTGCTTCTTTGGCACCGGGGTTTGCATTGGTAATGCTGTGACACTTACTTTAACGCAGACAGTGACTCTCTACTTGAACAAGGTGCACGTCAAGAGCAGGCTCTTTCAGAAAGAGTCACGTTCATGGTGCAGATTCAGAGGCTTTATTTTTACTGGTTTTCACTGGGATGCAATGGCCACCAGCACAGTGCTTTGGAGAAGCTGCCGTGTGGTTTTTTGACAAGTTCTGTTGTAGATATGTTGCTTGTTAATAAGGTTATTAAGAAGGTGTTTTGTTAATAAAATAGGAAGTCACTCGAGGTGTGACGAGCCAGATGGATTTGCTTTGTTTGGAGATCGGAGGGTTTTATTTAGCAGGTATCTAAAGCTGTGTTATTCTTCAGATGGTTTGTATTTTTACCTTCACATAAGTAGAAAATAAAACTCTTTTCTAATATTTACTTCATTAGAATGGTGGAGTAGTTTCAGACTTCTGAATCTTGAAATGGGACCATAAACATACCGAGTGCATTTTTAGCTAAAACAGATGCACTGCAAATACGCCAACATGTTTTGTAGCTTCAGTGACATTTACCCTGATCGGTGTCAGAAGAAGGACGTTTTACTGGAACAATAGAGCCAAAAATGTTGTTTGGCTGAATTACTTCAGAAATTTAGTTAACTATGTCAGGTGATCACGAGAAGAGAACGGATACAGTAGTCCTAATGGCTAATGGCTTTTCAGTATGTGCATTTAGACAGCTAATTAAACATTATATTTAACTGATGTAACGAAGTTTCCTGTATTGCTTTACTGGGTAGGAGGGGTGGGGAGTGTGTGTGTTCCATTATGGTTTTCTTCTTGTGAGACAAGTTTCAAACCTGGATAGTCAAATTAAATCTAGGCTATTCTTCTAATTCAGTGACACCAAGTTTTCTAATGTGAACAATTCAAATTATCTGTTCTTTTCGTGTGTGAAGTGGAGAAACTCTGGTGTCAGTAGACCAGAATTTCACGTATCTCTGAAGCCTCTTAAAGACCAGTTTTGCCACAGAATATAAGAGCAGACGTCCGATGGTACTGTGAGTGCCATTCCAAAGCTGACCTGGAGATGAGACTTTAATTTCCCAGTGGGTTGAAGACACAGAGAGGTTTCTCTGGTTTCATTAAGAGTAAATATATAATTTTGGTTAGTTCTTTGCCACACCATTCGTCATACATCAAGAGCAGAGACTTTCAGGTTGATCCCCAACAAGGATGTTGCAAAGCAGTTTTCTTTGATGCTCTTAAGAGCGTGTTCCTATGCTGATTGGCTTCTGGATGGTTTTTTTTGGTCTTAGTAGGCAACGTGGTCAGCATCGAAAAGTATTTCTGTGCAAAGGGAAATCAGTATGTATGAAATACAAATGCTTTACAAAATGTTAGTGAGAATGGACTTGATTCTCTAGGTTATCTTCTCCACCTGCTGCCATCGTGTGCCTCAAAAATTACCTGTCAAGTTGAGGGTAGCTACTTGTGTTGCAGCTCTGTGTTTCACAGGCTCATAGAATGGCTTAGATTGGAAGCGACCTCAGAAATCATCTATTTCCAACTGCCCTGACGTCGAGACACCTTTCACTAGCCCAGGTTGCCCAGGGCCCCATCCAATCTGGCCTTGAACAACTTCCAGAGCTGGGGGTAACCACAGCTTCCTTAAGCAACCTGTTCTAGTGTCTCAGCACCCTCATAGTGGGGAACTTCTTCCTAGGATTCCCTCTTTTAGTTTGAAACCTCTTCCTTTGTCCACTCAATTGAGTGAGTCCCTCATAGAAAATCCCACTCTAGCTTTCCTGTAGGCCCCATTCAGGTACTTCTATAAAGTTACCCCAAAGCTTTCTCTTCTCCAGGCTGAACAACCCCAATTTTCTCAGCCTGTTCTTGTAGGTAGGGCAGCCCTATATGTGCTCCAGCCCTCTGGTAGTCCTTGTGGTCCTCCTCTGGACTAGCTCCAACACTCCATGTCCTACTTGTATTGTGGTCTCCAGAGCTGAACACAGTACTCCAGGTGAGGTCTCATGAGATAAGAGGAGAGAGGAAGAATCCCTTGACCTGCTGGTGGTACTTCTTTTGATCCAGCCCAGGATACAGTTGGCCTTCTAGGCTGCACTAACCCATTGCTGGCTCATGCTGAGCTTTTCGTCTACCAACATGCCCAAGTCCTTCTCCTTGGGACTTGATCCAGCCCAGGATACTGTTGGCCTTCTAGGCTGCACTAACCCACTGCTGGCTCACACTGAGCTTTTCGTCTACCAACACGCCCAAGTCCTTCTCCTTGGGACCGTTCACAATCCATTCAGCACCCAGCATGTATTTGTGCTTGGGATTACCCCATGACAGATGTAGCACTTGGGCTTGTTGAACCTCAAGGTCTCAAACCTGTCCAGATCCTTCTGGATGGTCTCCCTTCCCTCTCGCATGTCAACCACGCCATACATCTTGGTGTTCAATGGGTGTTACACAGCACTGTACCCAGAGCAGACCCCTGATGACCTCCACTTGTCACTGATCCCCACCTGGCCATTGAACCCTTGATCACAACTCTTTGGGTGTGACCACTCAGCCTTCTGTGAAATCCACTTCTCTCTATTTTAGAGACAAGGAGGTCATGTCTCAAATGCCTTGCACATGTCCAGGTAGACGACACGAATTGCTCAACCCTTATCTAGCAGAGCTGTAACTCTATTGTAAAAGGCCACCACATTAGTCAGACGTAAATTGCCCTCAGTGAAGATGTGTTTGCTGTCACTAATTACCTTGTTGTCTTCCATGTGTCTCAGCACAGTTTCCAGGAGGATCTGTTCGATGATCTTGCCATGTACAGAGGTGAGACTGACTGCTCTGTAGTTCCCTAGGTTTTCTTTTGCTTTTTTATTTTTAAATGGGAGGAAGATGCTGACCACCAGCATTCCTGCTGTTTTGCACCAAAGAGGGGGAGGAGAGAAATAATTGGTTTTTCTTTGACTTTAATTTTATGTCTTACTGAATTTTAGCCTGTTACCGTCATCTATTGCCTTAAACAGCTGATTTTTACTTACTGTATGTTAAACAAATTGTGTATGTTCGAATAGGAACACCCAGTATAGAAAGATTAATGCACACATTTACGACAGTTGGCTATCTCAGAGTAGGAGAGGGTTCTCAAGGAGGTGAATGTACTCGAGGTCTGCAGTCTGGCTTTTTTTTGCAGAGAATAAAACCAGACATTAGCAAATGCATGAAAATATTTCTAAATGACGCTTTGTGGTCTGCAATGCTGTAAGAAGAAAATGGTGCTGTTTGTGGAAATCTAAATAGCAAGAAGGGGAAATTAGAGGATCTAGAAATTCTTATCTGGAAAAATGGTTAATTTTTAAAAATATTTTAGAAAGAGAAGTTTATTTTCCAGAAAACAAAAAAAAACCATAAAAAGTTCATATTAGGAGCAGGGGAACGAGAATGGGTTTAGGCAGATGGCATTGACTGGTTGGATACCTCAATGTGAAATTGCTCTGTGAAGACTGGGAAGTTCTGACAGGACCTTTGGAGCAAGTGTCCAGTGCTTTGGCACCTCTAGTATGAAAAAGATGATTTTGTAAACCGCTTTAATGGAGCCTTCTTGCACTTGTGAGATACTTAGGCATGTGCTTATGTTTATTCCATATTAGCAGAGCATTTTAAACTGAGACTGCTGAATCAAAGACCTGTAAAGACTTGCACAAACTTCCCAAAAGTGACAATACATTCAGGTGCCAAATTTCTTTTCTCCCCTTTGCTGTAAACTCTGCTTTTTATAACGTGTTCCTTGACTAACAGTTGTCAGTGTTCCAAAATACTGTTTTTTCCTGCTGTGCAAGTAGCACATTACTAATAATTGTAATGTCTCTAACTACTTTGGTTGCCTGCAGAATAAAAAGATCTGACTACTCTGGTAGTAGCACATGTTGTTACTTGGGATTACTTGCACTGAGCTTCACATTGCCTTGGTTTACAGTAACTAGGCTAAGACGTTTAGAGCTAAATTGGCTATTTTTGTCTTACCTTGTCATCCTGCCCTTGTCATCTGAAGATTATATACAATGCTCCTGACCACTGTCTCAGTGCGACTAGGATACAAAGCTTTGAGACACTTTATTCACTCACAACAAGAACAAATGTCTTGTTTTGTGTGTGTGTATATACAGGCACGTAAATATTTGTGTAGATATACAAACACACACATACATACCTATTTATTTAACTGCATAGTTTTACTGAGTAGATGGATCGTCTTAAGAATTGCAACAGATCACTCCTAAATCCTCTGTAAAAAGGCAAAAATTTACAAAATACATTTTTTCCTATAATACTGAGGATTTTAAGCAAACCTGTTATTTCTGGGGAAGGGGTCTGACTTTATATCTTTCTCATCTTATATTTTAGTGAAATGAGAATTGGACCAAAAGGCAGCTTCTTCCCACCCCACCCCCTTGGTTTTTTTGTATGGGTTATTGTGGTTGGTTGGGTTGGGTTTTTTGCAATCTAGGTGTTACAGGCTCTGGTTTTGTTTGTATTTTTATATTTTTCCAGTAATTTATCTAAGCCTTGTCCCCTGGCATGATGCATTTGGGTAGAAATGTTTTACTGTATCGAAAAAGTCCTGTCCTTTGTCTCCTGGCACCATACCATATGCATCCTAGTTACCTCACAATTAGAAAGCAAATTGAAAGAATCTGTTCAGATCTCTACTTTAGTCCTTCAGAATTTGTTTGAGATCCTCAACTTTTTGAGACAAGAGACATTTTGAGACACATTAAATATTTAATTTGATAATCACACACAGAGTTTAGCTCGAGTATAGTGTTTACACATGTCAGAGTAATAAGGAAGGCTGGTAACAAGGACTTTTAGTTATTTTATAAAATATTTTGTTGTTGAAAGGTGAAAGATTTTTTAATTATCCCCCCCTTCCCTGGTTATTTCTTCAGGGTTTTGATAATGTAAGAATCATCACATGGAGTCACACTAAAAGTCAACTTGGCCCCACACTTATCTCCTGCTGATGACTGGCAGTATCTCGTGAATTTTTGCCTTCATACTTCTTGGAATGTGAGGGATAACGACTGCTGGTTTTTAAAGAAACATGGAAACCATGGCTAATAGTTAGTCACAATGACAACTGAGAAAACACAGAGTTCAAATGTTTACAGCAGTATCATGAAGACAGGTGTAGTGGTGAAAATGGAGTCATGGCAGAAAAAAGATGCATGAGGTTTACGTCATAGCAAGTAGGATTCAGGAAGCACTTTGGTAACACAAAGCTGCAGGAATCAGTTTTCTGTACTCACCATTGGATTGTTGTCACTTTTAGTGTCTTACAAACAGGTGCAACAGCGATGTACTGACATTGGATATGTACAATCAGTTCTGCCATGGGTGAATTGAATGACCACTGTTGGAAACTTGACTTCCTCTTCTTATGTTGTTGTGCTTGGACTATAAGAAACAGGACAAATGTAGCCTTTGTATGTCTGCTGAAGTTAATAAAAGCTAGTTAAGAGCTCGTGATAGCTTGAATCTGGGGTCAGAGTAATTTGAGAGTTGGTATCAAAATACTTATGTCTGTTCAGCTGCTGCTGATTAATAATGGAGTTAGAAGCCTTTGATGTCCAGAACTCCTCTTGCAATTTCTGGTTTCCAGAATATTCGAAGGGGGTGGGATTGTTGCTACGTGGGCATCAGTTGGGTAGTGCTCTGGTCTTGATGAAGACCAAGAGGCCTCCCACCATCCTAGGGTGAAATCTGAGCACTCAGCTGTTTACTGAAATGCCTGTACACCAGTGCACACAGCATGGGGAATAAGCAGGAGAAGTTAGAAATGTGTGTTCTGTCAGGTGATTATGATCTGGTGGCAATTACAGAGATGCATGATTGGACTGTGGCCGTGGATGGCTCTGTCCTTTTCAGGAGAGACAGCTCAGCAAGGTGAGGTGGTGGAGTAGCTCTTTATGTGAAAGACCAACTGGAATGTATTAAGTTCTGTCCAGGGGCGGATGAAGAGAGTTTAAAATTGTTTAAAATTGGATGGGGCTGTGTGGTTACCTTTCCAGACGGCGTTATAAAAAGTGCACATGTTGTCAAAGCATTTGTGACCGTAGACGTGTGATTTTCTCTTGGAGGAATGTTTTGTTTGGAATTTTGTTGTCACATCTAGCTTTTTAGTAGCTTGAGGGTAACATCCAAGCTGGTGAAGGGGCTGGAAGACATGCCCTATGAGGAGAGGCTGAGGGAGCTGGGGCTGTTTAGTCTGGAAAAG
>JAOXOE010085018.1:0-26854 GCA_028565055.1 Phoeniculus purpureus
GTCTAGCCTTGAGCTCTGTGGTAGGGGTTGGACTTGATGATCTATTAGGTCCCTTCCAACCCTGGTGATACTATGATGATGATATATAATAGAAGAATATAGTCTGGCCTAAGAAAGTAGATAGCACTCTATAGATAATGAAGAATATAGTCTTCATTAAAGGCTATATTCTTCAGTGACTTCATTAACTTCTATGAATCCTGTCGTGTCAACAGGCATTATGGAGTGGCGAAGCACCAAGTATGAAAAGTCAACCAATGTAGTGAGTAGCCAAAGTTGATTTTTCAGGAGACTGATTTGTTCAGAAGTACTAGTATACAGTCACATTTAGACACAATAAGACACATAAGAATTCCCACAGTATTGTGTCCACGTACTGTGAACCAGTCTCCCACCTCTCATAACCGCTCCGTATGTGTCCTATGCTTCTCCCATTCTCCCTTTCGTTTTATTTCAACATCAATGCATATGAACCCATTGGATTTGTCTGCTTGTCTTTGAATGTTGTGTGTAAATGTAATCATGTAGTTCTTTAGATTGTTTGAGTAGGAAGGACATCTCCATAGGTTTTAGCCAGATCTTACTCTAAAAGTCTTGATTCTGCATATACACAGCTAACGTGGAAAACTGCTTTTCTTAGATTTCCAAACTCCTGCCAACTGGATGTGCAGATTTTAAATGTAGGTCAAGATTCTCCCCTAGTGTGTTAGGCACCTATCACATATCACTATATCCTCCTTTTCAGCAAAGCATTTCACTGTCAGTTCTAATGTTGAATCAAGGAAGTATAAAACCCGTATAATTTATGATAATAGTCTTACCTATTATAATGTTGTTTACTTGGCTCTTTCTCTAGAGAAATTATTGACTTTTCTATGTATATAGTTTCAGTACTAGTTCACCAAGAAAAAATAACCTGTAACCTATCTCAAGCCACCCTCTGGAACAAAGGTGTCTTTGTCATAAAAAATTCAATAGGACTTTCTCAGTAGTTGACATCAGACATTTGCAAGCAAGAAAACAAGCGTGAAATGGACATGGGGACTGAACTTTGTCCTAGTTTTGTTGACACTGATGTTCAACATTGGAGTAGGAGAACATTTGTTGTGGGATTTGGTAGGATTATTTGGTTTTAACTGCCTTTCTTGTGACATTCTCAGACAGTTTATAAACGACTTACCAGTAAACCTGTCTCAAAGAGGAAGGAGAAATGATCTGGTGGTATCAAAAGTTCAAAGAAATCTTTTTGCTCCTAAAACTATAGAAGTATAGAACTGTGTACAGTGATTGTTATCTGGGAGCGGGTGAGGTTTTGTGGATTGGGTTTTTCCAAGTCCTTGAAGTCCATCAGTGGGAGGGACATAAATTAAAATGATTGTTTGGAAACCATGCCTGCATTCTGCTGGGACTGCACATCCTGTAAAGCTGACAATAAATTCAGACTCTTTATCTGCCAGAAATGTCTCCCACATCTCTACTCTTCATTTTTATTGAAGAATTTGATGTATATTTTTATCAGAAATAGTGCTGCATCCGCTCTTCATTTGGACCACGCAGGAGCCTTTGCTATCTACTTTCTTAAGCCACACAACTTCACTTGTATACGACTAGTGCTTGTATCAAAGCACAATAATCAGAACTGCCAGGTCTCACCGGCTTTTGAATGATGGTTTTAGGAGCTCATATGACTGTCAGAGGAAAGTACATGAGAATCAAGTCTTAAGGTTTTATTTCAGCTTTTGCTGTAAGTAAAGGCAACGCCTTTGGATCTCATAAGAAATCACAATGCAGTAGAATTTGACTTTGCAAAATGAGTGGGCTTTAATTAGGAGTCTTTATTTCTCTACTGGAATGCTCAGTGTCCCTGACTCTGTCTTTTACTAGAGAAAGGTATTTGTGAAATACAGGTAGTTATTGGTTTGTGTCTCCCCTTACCCTACTACTTCTTTGTGATTAAGTACTCCTAGAGTACTCAAGAATTTACTGCTCATGCATTCAGAAGCACTAAGAATAACAGGTATTTCTAAAGCTGTGTGGAGAGAGTTTATCTCTGTGATTTCTACCATCACTTACATTCAGCTTCTATAGCACTGAAAATTCTTACTTTATCTGTGTGTTCATTTTTTGGATGACCTGGTTGTATGGTGAGAATGTGAGAGCTGACTGCCTTTTCCTTCACTTTATTAATATGTGTGCCTGGAGTCTTTAATAAAAAGTTTGGGTCTTCTGTATGATTTCCTGTTTAACTGGAGAGGTACCAGCAGCTGGAGAACTGGAGGTGAGCAAATGTGATGCACATCTACACAAAAGGCTGGAAGGTTTCACAGACCTATGAGTCTGACCTCAGCGCTGGGGAAGGTGTTAGAGCAAATAATCTTGAGTGTCATTTTTGACCATTTACAGGATAACTAGGTGATCAGGCCAGTCACCATGGATTCATGAAAGGCAGATCCTGCTTTGCTAACCTGGAATGTCTTGTTGGGTGTTTCTCCAGGACAGTGGGTCAATTAATCCTCTTCATCTGACAGTCCTGCTTGGGCTTTCGGTCACTCTGACTGGTTTACTGGGATCCCTCACCCTGTTGCTCCACCTCTGTACTCCTCTACAGAGGTAGCCTTTAATCAAGTAACCTGACAAAGCCTCCTGCAGTTAATACAACGACCATGTTGAAATTGAAATCGTGTAATTTGGGGCTTTGATTTGAAACGTTTGGTATACACTAGACAAATCTTTCTGACAATTAGTCCTGATAGACACGTGTGAGCCTAAACTGATGTGGTTTACTGTAGGAAGTGCATATGCACGTTTCAAACTGAAGTATTTCAGGCATTTGTGGTGTTGGAGGGTTTCTTGGTGAAGCAGCAGCAGTATGATTGCAAATACAAGTAGAAGCTGAGGATAGCTTTATTTCTTGCAAGCACCACAGGTCAGCGTTTGTAGTAAGCTGTTTGCTGTAAATTCTGCTAATGTGGAATTCAGGTCTATTTGCATTTGGGACATTTCTTAAAAGTGAGTTTTGGGAGTGGCAGATGCTTTGAAAACAAGAACAAAAGGTCTTTTAAGATCTAGATTTAGTGATTCATTTTCAACATGAACTTTAAGGATAAAGTGTAGGCACCTCTGCTATCAGTACGTACAGAAATGAAACGCTACGGTCTAGTGTGTAAAAGCTGCTTCACTAAAGACAGTAGTAGATGCAATTGCAAATTTCTAGTACAAATATTATATGATGGAGTACCCCCAATTTGCCCATCTTGATAGACTTCAAATTCGTATTGATTTTGTGATAAAGCAAGTGTTGAATAACAATGGAAATCACACACAGAGACGTTTACTCAGCATAGAAGTCAAAGTCCAGTTCACTTTCCAGTAGTTACCTGTGGACTTATAAATTGGACCCTAGCTTTTGAAGTTTATTAGACACTGGAAATGAAAATGGCAAGGAAACCAATGTGGCATAATTTGGAACGTTTTTAATGTTTATGGATTTCTTAGCGTGACTGGAGAATATAAGTGGTCCTGCTCTTTCAGATCAATAGAGACCCGCACTAACTACTGTAATAATTGCCTTTTCAGGGAAACTGATTTAACACTGAGACTACTGATTTCTTACATCTTCATTAGTGAGGAATGAAAACAGCAGGTTGAGGGGGGGAAAAAAAATACTAAGTTTATATTTTATTCAGCTCCTCTTGTTATGTACCGATATTTAATAATGTGGCTTTAAATTTTCAACAGCCCCCGAACTCCAGTTAGTCATGACACTGGTAGTGCAAAATATCAGCTAAGATAAGTACATAAAATAGCTTTGATAAAAGTCCTTTCTCTCTTATTTCATAAATAAATGTTAGCTCACTCTGCCAGAGTAAACTTATTATGTCCTTGGCTTGACATATCAATCTGCATAAATGTATTAAAATGCAAATATGTGTATTTCAGCCCTTGAGCTGTTTCATTCCATCCATAATAAAAGTCCCTGTACTCTGCAAGATATTAAAACCAATATTCAGTTATCTAAGGATAATCAGATTGAGCTTGTACTAGTTTCAAATTAACAGTAGTTAAAACATGGTTTGTTTGATACAGGACCTATGTAAACTTGTTGTAAAAAATACAATATTTTGGATTTGAACTCAATTTTTGATAGGGCACGTATTCCATTTTTCTATCTTTTTATGTACTGTTTAAAAATATGTTTCACTCCCGCAAATGAAGATGTCAGAAACAGCATGGCCAGCAGGAGTAGACAAGTGGTAGCCAGCAGTGCACATACTCAGTTGGGAAAGAGGGGAATAGACCACAGCGCAGTTCCTGCTTTGCAGAACTCCTCATGGACTTCTGCAGTATTGACATTCATTGAGCTGAAAATAGCAGAGGAACGTGCGAAGACGTTTAGCATCTGTATGTGTAGCCTATGGCTATAGTACACCCTTGAACTGAAGCACTTTGGGATCTGTCTGGCAGAGTCCTGGCAAGTCATCTGGAAATCCCTGCAAATGTTTTGAAGCCAAGGCATCAAAACACAGCAAAGAATACAGAAAGCTAAGGAGACACAAGGCTCCACTTGGCTCTGTTGTCAGTTGCTAAGCCAACAGAAAAAATCAATACGTTGCTTAATAGGTAAGAGAGAGTGTGGCTGGCAAAGATACCCGGTGATTAGAAACCTGTCACGGACAACTTGGGAGTCCCCAAAGTGTGGGAGATACCCAAAGTGGTTACTATCACAGAACATTCACAGGACATTAGGGATTGGAAGGGCCCTCGGAAGGTCATCTAGTCCAATCCCCCAGCACAGCAGGATCACCCAGATCCAGTCGGGTGCAGTTGGTACTTTTATCTCATCGTTCACCTTTATTAGAGGGGGATAAAAATGAGGGGAAAGTAAGGCGTGCTGGAGTAGTTGTTGGCTGTGATATTTAGTGTACGTGTATTTAATCAGAAAGTTTACTTCAATCTAGTTCCTGGAGTTTTAGCCTGTAAAAGAGGGAATGTAGTACTATGGATCGCAACCTTGAGTCCTGCGTTGTGTGACTTCTGGATATAAATTCCCAAACCCTGTGATTTGTTAATGGAAAGTTGACTCAGAAATCATGTTGGACTTAGTATAACACATCAGAAGACAGCAACAAAATTTGAGGTGAACGCTGCTAGGCAGGATTCACTCACAGAAATGAATCGTCTCAGTTCTTGGTCTGCTTTGGCCATGTAATCAACTTAGGCATTTGAAATGTAAACCAAGCTGAGTGAAAGACCTGCAGTACTGCTGAAATCAAAGTTTGAATGTTTGGCCTAGTCTCTCTCATGCTTTTTCAGGTTATTACTATTTCTTTTTAAGACATGGGCCATTTTTTTTTACAGATAAAAATGAGAGAAAATGTTCTCTTGATGCATTACCTCAGAATTTAATTGGATTCCAGGTTTTATGTCTGAGCTTTCGAGTTATGTGGGCATTCATTTATTTTCAGTGGACAACATTTAATGCTTTAGGTATTCACTCCAAGAATTTGTATTCAGAGAAGTCTGTGTACCTGCTCTGTTTTTTAAACTGTGCCTGCTTCTGCCAGAGTAGGAGTTGCCTGCTTTGTACTGTGCTCCTTGTGAGGCATTTAAGCAGAACCACTGTAACTTAGTTTGCTTAATGTCAGGCATTAGTCCACACTACAACAAAGGTGCTCTAAATGTCAAAACAAATCAATTTTGCAAATGTCAGGCAGAAGTTAATGAAATCTTGGCTCTTTCACCAAGTGTGAAACTCTCCTAACTCATAATGAAAACTGCAGCACGTTGTACCGTGGCCATTTGTAACGGAGGAGATCCAGGCGGTTGTCACCTTTGTTATGGGTTTGGTTTTCAAAATGTAGGTCTAGACTTTAGAAGAATCAATGTATTATGTCACAAGTTTTGCATTACAGAGTAGTCTGGGTTGGAAGGGACCTCTGATACCACCTGAAAGTTTGGTCAGGTTGCTCAGGACTTGTTCATTCAAAATTTCACTGTCACCAGTGATGGGGATTCCGGCGCCTCCCTGGGCAAGCTCTTCCAGTGCCTAGTAAAACCAAAACCAAAAAGCAAAGCAAAGCTAAAAACCCAACCAGACTGAAACAACCCTGCCCAAACCCCAAACAAAGGCTTCCTCTTCTGGCAGGTGGATTGGACTAGATGATCTTTCAAGGTCCCTTCCAATCCCTTATGATTCTAAAAGTGACCCAATCAACCAAACCCCAACACAACGCATCTGAGAGCAGTCCAGCGTTGTTTATAGCCCACATTTAGGGAGCAAAACAGTGCAGTTGGGTCCCTGGTTAACCTTCTTTTCTTGAGGCAAAACAGCTGCCTCAGCCTCGCCTTCTATTTCGTGTCCTCCAGATCTGATCTCTCATCATGGTAGCCTTCCATTTGATTATCTCCATTCTTTTCATCTCTACTGCAAATAACGTAGCTAAGTCACTATCTCAAAGTTAGTGAGAAGACATTTCAGACCACCATCAAAACACAAATTCACCTATGTGGAAGGGAAAATAAAGCTGGAGTAGAGTGGAGCGTACAGACCACATGCATTCGGTATAACTGGGCAGGGAGTAGCCATGGGGCTTACAAGCGACGGCTGATTCTACCCCTCAGAGGCACAACGGACTTTCAGACTGTGGTTACGTGTAGGCTCTGAGAGTCTTCAGTTCCCAAGTTTGACTTTGGCCTGGCATGTTTGGAAAAGAGCCAACAGGGACTCACCTCCCACCCTGGTTCCTCACCACCTTCCTTTGGAAAAGTTTGAGCTTGAAAACCGGATGGCTAGGGCTCGTTACAGCCTTCGGGACGTGCGTGTTTTCAGTGCCATCTGAGCACAGGGTAGCTGGTTTACGTGCGGTTTTCTCGTGCTACCTTGTGTTTCATGCGAGTTGTCGTTGGTATTAAAGAAAATACAAATCCCCTCTCTTCAGAAAGTGCTTCCTGCTCTTTTTAAGGACACCCTGTTTTATCTAGCAGGACTACTTTCACATTGAGCTATTCATTATCCAGGATTCCATTAGGCGGGTCAGGTCGTTATTTTATAATCACTACACGGTTTTCTCAACATCTTTTGCTCTTAACTTCAACATTACGTTGAAAAGTTATTCAGTCTTAAAACACGTTCCCATTCTGTCTACTTAATTTTCTCTCTGCTTGGTTACCTGTAGATTTAGAAAATGGCTTTGTGCAGCCTGTTGTGCTGTTTGCTCAGCTAGTAAGATAAGAACTGAGAGGAATTATCCAACGCGGAATCAGGACCTGCATTTTAATCCAAAGAAAATTCAGAGTGCTATGTAGTGTCCGCGTCATGTTTTTTATCTAATAAATGTTTATTATTTATAGCAAATTGTTTACTATAGGATTGAAACTTGTGAATCAGTGCTTTAATTGTATTTCAGTTGTTTAAATAGTGCGGTGCAAGGTCAAGGAAAAGCAGAGTTGTGATTTTGAAGTTATTTTCTTTTAGTTATTTTGTGATTCTGAAGTTATTTTCTTTTAGGTGATTTCTGAATCTAAAATATTAAGCTTTACAAGACTTGGTTAATTTTCACTTCAATATAGAATGTGGTTTCGTTAAGCCACCTTGGTTGATACAGTGCTCGAAGCAGAGAGGAAACTTGACATTTAAAATGTTAAGTTGTGAAAACTACTGTTTGGGTAAAATCATCTTCACTGAAAATGATTTATCTCTTTGTGATTACCTCAGCAATTGCTGCAAGTCTCACAGGAGTGATTGGTAGATGTGTCTGGTTCTGGCTGAGCTACATGTTTTCTCACATAGAGAGCTGCAAAAGGAGTGCTTTGGACTAGGTGGAGACTCTCCAGTATGTTTCTTTAGAGGCAATGCAAAGACTAAAACGACTTAATTTCTCAAAACTCTTTTACGTGTCCCTTTACCCTGTCTTCAAGCTTTTTGAAAAACCTGTAACACAGGAACAACAAGAGTTCACAATGTTTTCAGTTCTAATTAGTATGCAGTCTTGAGAGCAGGAGAACTCTTCTGAAAATTGGCAATCACTTCTGGAGAACCCATCTGTCATAGTGTGTTTGTTAGCTATCATCTCAGTAATAGCAAAGGAACACCCTGCCGTGCAAAACAGCCCTTTGCTCAAACACTGTCCAATTGGTAAAGAACTCCAGACTGGTGCTTTTTAATCTTATTTTACCTTGTTGAGCAATTTCGAAGCTGATACGCTTGGAACTTCAGAGGATACGAGCTATTGCAGTGTTTAGTCCTGCAGCAACACAGTCTCACCATTGGAAGTTTGTATGTTCTTGTTGGAGTTAGCATTTGAGCATCTACAAGGATGATGAAGGAAGTGGAGCACATCCCTTATGAGGAGAGGCTGAGGGAGCTGGGTCTCTTGAGCTTGGAGGAGACTGAGGGGTGACCTCATTAATGTCCATAAATATGTGAGGGGTGGGTGTCAGGAGGATGGAGCCAGGCTCTTCTCAATATCATGTAGTGTTAGGACAAGGGGCAATGGCTGTAAGCTGGAACACAAAAGGTTCCATATCAATATGGGAAGGAACTTCTTCCCAGTGAGAGTGATAGAGCATGGGAACAGGCTGCCCAGGAGGGTTGTGGAGTCTCCTTCTCAGGAGATGTTTAAAACCCCCCTGGATGTGTTCCTGTGCGACTTGGCCAGGTGATCCTGCTGTGGCAGGGGGATTGGACTAGATGATAGATGATCTTTCCAGGTCCCTTCTAATCCCTAATGATTCTATCATCTCACTCCTGTATGTGTCACCACCACAACTGTAGAGTATTTTCCACAGTAATAGTTTGTTCCTCATGTTAACGACTCCAAACAGAAAATCGCGTTCTTAAACATGGGCTAGAAATCCTGTTTAAGAATCTACTGAAGTTATTTAGATTTGTTTCACCTAAGAAGGCAGTTCACCCAAAGTGAAGTTTCTCAGCGTAATTTTGAACCCCTGGGATTTACCTTTTGCAAACAGTGCAGAAGTCATATGGCAGTGAACAGGAGGGTTACCCTTAGTGCTCACACTGCTTCTAGTAACGGGTGTGGATTCTGGGCATACTACTGCTACCTAACCAGTAGCTCATGTAGCAGTAACTTGAACATCATTGGATTGACTTATTTCTTATACAGTGACGAAGCCACCTGTGGCATCTGGTACGTTTTGGTGGTCCTCAGCAGAATGATTTGCATTGCTTTTGAAAAAAACAACTGGTCACAAAGTGATAGGAGGTTTTTTTGTTATTCTAATCCATACCTTAATGGATGGCATCTAGAGCATCAGGCCTCACCCCTGGCTTTAAGTCTGTCTAGTATGATGTCATACACTTGCAAAATCACTCTACTGTGGGGAACTGAATGACTACAGCAGAGCAGACGTCTGTTCTCTTTGATGTGATTGTCTCTACACAGTCAAAAGGTGTATGTGCTTGAGATGGACTTGCTAGCTGAGGTTTACTTGGAGTAAATGTGTTCATGCTGTGATTAAATGTTAATGATTGGAACCTACTCTTTCTGTGGCTTATGGGGAGTATTGTGAGAATTTTTCTTCCACTGGTTTAGTTTTTTTTATTTACCAATGAAAAATCTCAAGGTACTTTTACACCCTTACTGTTACACAGCAGTTGTGGAATATCCTTCGGCTTTACTGCTGACAGCTGAAAATAATTGAGTGTGACACCAAGAGGTACCACTTTCTGTGTGGGAAAGAAATGTAACTGTACAACGCTGGCTCTAGCATATGGCAGAGGTCCCATGTGCTCCTCACAGAATTGTATTTCTCTGTAAAATATAGAGAATTCTTTTGGTTGACTAATTTCTTGCTTGTTCAACAGCTGCACATTGAGACAAATGTCATGGGTTCTGCCAGCCTTCTGCAGCATTTAAGGCTTTCTAGGAGCTACAAACCCTCTATTGTTTATTACAATACATGTTTAGATGTAGTTTAAATAAGAGTGTTTGTGCTTTTAAATAAAGAATGCATTTACTGTATATTAAGGAGTATAAATTTTTAAATGTACACTTGTATTTTAATTAGGAACAAATTAATTGCTGGTATAAAAAGGAAATAAAAGCAGAAATTACTGAGATACATCCTACAGATTGATTATAAAACCAGAAGACAAGTGGGCACGGGTCTTCTTGGTTTTGGTTTCTTTTTCTTTTCATTTGGTATGTAGTATAGTCTTCTGTTTTATAAATAGAGCACAGCTGGCATGTACACTAAAAAATATTTGCTCTGAAAAGTAGAGACTGCAGATGGCTGAATTTGTGGGTTTTAAGTATTTTAGATAGGAATTCTACTGTGTGTTTTGCAGAAGAATTGCAAAGTCATTAAGATTTAAGATCACTAGCACACAGAGACTGAAATATAATACAGACAACATAATTTACTTTCTGTGATACCAGTTAATGATGAGGAGGGATGTTGCAGTTTGAGGCCAGCAGGGCTTTGGTTACGGGATAGGAGGCAGGTGAGGACCCTGTTAGAAACTTTGTGTGATATCTTCCCAGCTCTGGATTGGAGACTCATATCTTGCTCAGGCTGAGCCAGTCAGTGCCTCTATAAAAGAACCTATTTAAAAGAGGGTCTTCCTATTGTTTTTGCTCTGGGTTTTATTTGGGTAGGGGAGATGCATTCATGTAGGTTCTCAGCTTTGAGTCATCCCTGTTGTTTTTGCTCTGCGTTTTATTTGGGTAGGGGAGATGCATTCATGTAGGTGCTCAGCTTTGAGTCATCCCTGTTATTTTTGCTCAGGGTTTTGTTTGGATAGGGGAGATGCAGGCATTCATGTGGTTGCTTAGCTTTGATTGAGTCCTCCCTGTCTTTTCTCTCAACCCTCAAGTCTTGTGCTGTGTGGAGCTGGGTATGACCCACAACAAGGGTCAGAAAGCACACAACACTGCATGATGGCATCATTGCTGGGAGTATAGCAGGATGCTTTAGATTTGGTAGGTAGACTTTTACTCAGAGCTTTTGTGTCTGTAAATATTTTATTTCAAACCAGCTCAGGTCTCAATATCGTTCTTACTATGCAGGTTGATCAACTCTGCAAATTTGCTTGGTCTCATAATTTTCCAGCAATCAAATATGAAATAAGGAGAGAATAAGGTACCTTTTCTGGTTGTGTTAGGAGTCTGGAAAGAAAGGAATCTTAATAATTTTTTCCCCTCCCTTTCCCCCATGTTTATCCTGTGTGGGATGTGGCACTTAGAAACTTTTCATCAAAGTGTGTGAAACACTAAGCTGTGCTGTGTCTGCAAATTAAGCAAGGCTCTCTTACAAATGTGGTAGGGATGAAGAACTGAGTCTTAAGAAAGCAGAGCAGACTATGCTCTGTACTGGACTCACCTTGGCAAAACGTACTGTGATGTGACAGGGTGCCCTGTTTCTGCTGTTCCATGTATCTACCATGTCTTCTCCTCTTTGCTAAGCCCAGTTGTGTGATACCTCACTGAAACTTCACCTTGACATTTGCTGCAACGCTGTTTCACGTCACTGTGCAGTTATCATCATTTTCCTTCTGCAAAGATAGCCCTGCCTTGCTGCCTGCAGCACCAACATGCTGCCATGGCTGAGCTGTTAATCTCCTGTTGCTGTCACAGGATCAGCTTTCCAGTCTGTGTCAGCAAGTGTGCTGTGCTCTTAAGGAGGCAGCCTTCTCAGCCTGGCCCTGCATCGCTGTGCCCGGGACACTGCGTTCATGCTTGCAGGTACATTCATACAGTCATTAGGGATTGGAAGGGACCTCGAAAGATCACCTAGTCCAATCCCCCTGCCACAGCAGGAGCACCTAGACCAAGTTGCACAGGAACACATCCAGGCAGGTTTTAAATGTCTCCAGAGAAGGAAACTCCACAACCCCCCTTGGGCAGCCCGTTCCAGTGCTCTGTCACCCTCACTGGGAAGAAGTTCCTTCTCATTTTGCTGTGGAACCTCCTATGTTCCAGCTTACACCCATTGCTCCTCATCCTATCACTGGATGACATTGAGAAGAGCCTGGCTCCATCCTCCTGACGCCCACCCTTCAAATATTTATAGACATTAATGAGGTCAGCCCTCAGTCTCCTCCAAGCTCATAGGGGAGGTGTTACAATTCCTTCATCTTCCTCCTTGCTCTAGACTGGACGCCCCCAGCAGCTCCACATCCCTCTTGAACCTGCACTCTTTATACCATCATCAAAGGCTATCAGGCTGGTCAATCACGACTTTCCCTTGGTGAAGCCGTGCTGACTCTCCCTAATGACCCTCCTGTCCTTGAGTGCCTGGAGACAGCCTCTAGGACAAATTGTTCCATCACCTTTCCTGGGATGGAGGTGAGGCTGACTGGTCTATAGTTACCTGGGTCCTCCTTCTTTCCCTTTTTGAAGATTGGGGTGACATTTGCTGTTCTCCAGTCCCTACTTTACAACTTTAATTCTGGTTGAGGTTCTTCTGTCTCTGTTCCTGAGCCACATTGCTTCAATTTCTGTCGTACTGTCTCAGAACTGTTTAGCTGTGTCTTTGCTACAAAACCTATGAGGAGAAAGAATACGGCACAACAGGCAGTCTTAAGGCTCCCTACTGGTAACTGGCACGGTCCATCTGATCTCATTTCAGTCTCTGTTAGGAAAAACAGACAAGATAAAATCGTGAGCTAGAGGAACACATTGGACCTCTGGGTTTCCTCAGTGCTGTAAGTCTCCATACACATTTATGATTGCAGGCACTCTTAATTTGTCTAACCTGGGAGAAAAGACAAAGACCAGAACCAAGTTGCTGTACTGCCATGTGAATTATCCTGGTGGCAGCAGGAGCCTCTTTGTTGTTGCATGCTTTCAAAACATTGTTGGTTTACAAACAGGCTCCAAGGACTGAGGTCTGTACCACAGACAAACATACAAACAGCGCTCCTGTGAAACTGAAGGTAAATAGAGGAGGATTACTTGCAAGACCTAGCTGGAATTCCCCCAGCCTTTAAATGTGGCAGGTTTAGTGCATGTTTTACAATCTTGGTTATTCTAGGTCTTGTTTGCTATATGTTAATTAATATTATATATTAATTTGATATAGTGAATGATGTAATGCACAGATCACTGCCTGTGTGAGAATGATTTGTGCCTTCTGTTCCAGCCCTTGCCATAAAGTGAGGCTTTGCCTGAAGCTTTTCTGCATTGCCTGGCCATTGCCTTTTTTTTAGTGCTGGAAATTGCTAAGCAGTGATATTTTCCTTTTATGCTCTTTTCTTTAAGCTTTTTGCCCAGACAGCACTTCTGATTGATTACAGAAGAGCTAAATGTGGTTAAGGTTGTGGTAAGAAACAGGAGAGCTACCACTGGCCTTGTGGCAGCTAACAGTGGTCCTTTTGGTGAGCTGCATAGTCTCTGTGTGCTTCTGTGTCTGAGGTGATAATGGAAAGGGTTCTGCTTCTCCTTCAATCAACAGGAGTGGAGCCCAGGCTGTCTGTGAACTAGACAGCTTGTTCCACACCAGCCCACAATAGTCCTTCTCAACCTGTTGTAGGTAACGTTACTCTAGACCTTCCCGAGAAGCCTGCATACCTTCTCTAATGTCTTTTGCCACATTCCACTTGTCAATGGACTAAAATTATCTGTTGTATGAGGTCAGAATTGCCTGATGACATGCACATGACTCAAGAACACCTGTTTTGCTTTCATATCCAGTTAGACATTAACAAGCTTGGGTATTTATTTGTGGCAGTGGGGTTTTATCCTTTGCGTGTGTTCACCTGTCTGTGGGCATAACTGATCGCCTCCCAGGTGCAACATGTTTAGCTATGCTGGTCCTCTACCAGTCTGTTGTAGCCCTTGAAGCACAGGTTGAAGATGTTGTCTTAGAGGACAGAAGTACTGTCAAACATCATTGTCATGGTAGTAGCCTCTAGAAGGAATCCCAGATTAACACAACTCATAGCAGTAACTTCATCCTTTCAAGGCAGCTATTTCCTGCTCTTATTAATTTTTTTTAAAACATATTTTCTGAACCTACATATACCTAAAAATAATCTGATGTGAATAATGATGGAGATAGGACATACTTTAGAAAGGTATAATAAGATGTCACTCTGTGTTGGTAAACTATTAACAAAAAGCAACTACTTAGGAGTAAAAACCCAGCAAGAAAACAACAAACCAAACCCCAAGCATTTCACACTCAGTGGCTGTTTTCAGAAGTTAATTGCTGACTAGATCTGAAAAGGAGAGAACAGCAGTATGTGAAAACGGTCCTTTCTTTGGTGTTTTTATGAATTCCAGTTGTACAAAGCACAGCTCACAAAGGGAGAGCTCTTCTGCAGTTAGAAGTCTATATCCCCACAATTACACCTCAGCCAGTACTATGAGAAGAGCAGTGAGTGGTTTACAGCTACTCTAATATATTTTGAACATGTCTGAAGCAGAAACTCATTTGGGGCTACAGACCCCACACTTTCCTTTCCCTTTTTGCTGGTTTTGCCCAGAAGGAGTCTGCAAGTGGAGAGCCACAAGAAGCTGATTAGCAAGGCTTGTGCAGAAATGTGAAAGAGAATGCACGTGAATGGCTCCATCTCACTGGTCAGAAACGTGGGGTAGAAGAGTTAGTTTCCTAGTACAGCTTGGAGATTGGAGTTACAGAAATTGTTTTGCTTGCTTCTGTCCTGCTGAAATAAACCATTATAAAGTACTTGTCTAGAAAAGGCCACTTAGGGAAGCCCCACATGTAGGACTTGGTGTGGACGATGTCTTAACCCTCCTGAGAGGGATAAGCGTTATGAGAGAGAAGCCACAAAGCTACGAGTTGTGTTGCTATAAATCAGTGTATAGGGAAAGAGCTCGTGAAGGATGTGGGTCTTTAGGTCTGTTGGGCTGTGTGCAAGAGCAGCTGCAGTCACTTAGTAGCAGTCACCGTGTGCTGAGAAAGGAGCAGTTTATTTTTATTTCCATACTGACAGTCAAGTTTATGAGTATCCCTGATACAACACACCCAAGAGTTTCCAAGTTCTATTCCCAAAGTCCAGGAGCGTTGCCAAAGGATCCTCATTAGCTAGAAGAAGATGCATTATCAGGCACCTCTTACTCCTGCCAGACACTGTTCTGTTGGCACGCCCTCAGATGCTGCTTAGGGCAGCAATTTTACCAACACATCCTGGTCTCATACAGCTTAAAGATACGGTGCTGCCAAAGTGTAGTAAGTGGTATTAACTCGAATGTTTGCCTTTTATTGACGACCTCGGTATGTGGCCAGTATTTACCCTGGAGTGTGGCTGTTGGGCATACTTACAGAAATTACACTGCTTGCTTTCTTTACCAAAAACACCACATGCTTCACTCTTCACGTTCAAGCGCTCTGCCGCTCACCATCAGCAGCCTGAACAGGAAGGAGAAACTTGCTGAGGAGGTCTGTATCTCCTTTCATCATTGTAAGCAGGAGAGACAGGGCGTGTACCTAAACAAATACTACATATTCTTACCCTGATTTTCCTGAGTAAGCCAAGAGCTTTAGCTGTGAAATGTGGTGATTTTAGTTTTAAACCTAGATCATATCAGACAATGGATGTTATACTCTGTGGCAGCAGGTGATAAAAGGTAAATTAAAGTTTGATTCCTTTAGACTTTAGAGATTCCAGACAACCAATTTTTTTATAGTGCCTGCTGCACAAGGAGTGAATTTCTGTGTCACCTGTTCCATATATCAGTACAAATGCAGGTGAGAAACAGCAGTCTTTGTAATGGTG
The DNA here is from genome assembly GCA_028565055.1 of Phoeniculus purpureus. Lineage (NCBI taxonomy): Eukaryota > Metazoa > Chordata > Aves > Bucerotiformes > Phoeniculidae > Phoeniculus > Phoeniculus purpureus. The sequence continues at coordinate 15,704 of JAOXOE010085018.1, forward strand.
AGAAGTCATGGTTACTTTATTGTCTGCTGCACTCTCTGTTATAGAAGCTAAAGAGGCAACTGATGACACAATAGAAAAATCTCTCTCTGTAGATGTACGGGGCTGGGTTATGTGGTTGGTTTTGCATATCAGAATGCTGGATGCTGAGCGATAATGAAATAGATGGAAGTGGAGCTTCAATTGTCTTTTTATTAATTAGCGATCACTGTGTCTTTCAGTAACTTTCGCTGCAGTGATTTAACCATTTGCAAACCCCTCTCTAAAAGAACCTCAATATAAATTTACAAACTGCTTTATCACTTTTCCTTTTCAGCAATAGCTTTGGTTTTATCTCAGTGTGGCTATTAATTGTGAAGATTAATTCTTTGATCTGCTAATCTAATCGAATTTCCTTTGGTACAGACTTGGCTCCATTTCAGCACCGACCTGTGCTGTGGAATTCCAATTGCAAATTCCAAATTCACTCGTGTTTTGTGGTGCTCTCACCAGGGAGAAGAGACAACACAGACTTTTTCTGGAGCTAGGCTTGTACTTGATGACAGGCTGACTGGTAGCTGTAGCCTAATTCATGAGTCAGATACAACTGAGAGCATTTAGAAGTTGTAGTTTTCCTACCCTTCCTCAGTAAGGACAGTGACTGATCTCTCTTCAGTATTTGACTAAGTTTTTTCTTTTTTAAACCAATAGTGGGATTAAAATGATCTTCCCACCCTTAAAATAGGTGGGATCCTCCACCTTGAAGGATCAAAAATTATCAACACTGGTAACACTATCCTGTATATTTCATGTATGCATATACACGTGTACATGTATGAATATGCACCTAAACACCTATGAATAGGGAATGTAGGCTAAGAACAAGATAATACTCTGCCTTCCTATGCCATTGTTTACAAGAAAAAACAATCACATAGCATTTACCCTTTAAATACCACTGTCTTGAGGTTGACAATAACTTGTCATGTCAAAAAAGTTGGACTCAGCAATGGACTGCAGCTTTCATTTGCATGCTTGTGTATATAATAAATAGCACTAAAAAAACCCCCATAAAGATCACACCTGTTTGGTCACTGATCAATGAACCACTGAAGGAGGCCGTTAAAGCTTTGAAGATGTTCAGCCAGAACTTAGTAATTGAGAAGAGGTTTAAAAAGATTATTTGGTCTTATGGGAAAATGACAATCCTTATCAGAATGTTTCGTGTTTGTGGGGTCATATAAAATCTGAAAGGATTTTGTGAAAGCACTGTGGGAATGTGTAAAACTTACTATGGAGTGTTTAGAGCAACCTCCAAAGGTGAAGAAATTTAGGGAGTGAGATGACTTGAACATGAGTAAGCATGGGAGAGCAGAGAGGAGGTAGGTGCCAGCTGCCTGCCCAGCCCAGTGCCTGATGACTGCTCTCTGGAAACACTAATAGAGACGTGCTAGTAGGTGTTCTTTGAGCTTCTGGGTTTATTTTGTATTTCAATGCTAACTTTACAGCTCATATACTGTATGTGGTGTTGGAAAGCTGTGAATAACATTGCAGCAGAAGTCATTGGTGTTGGTCACTGACAATCACTTCTGAGCAGCTAGGTTTACACAGGGAAAGCCTGGAGGCAGTAAAGCCTGCACTCAGGGGCTGACTGTAGGGGCCTGATATCGTACCACATTCCTGCAGAAGCAGCAGTGCTGGTCCCAGTCCATGGGAGGAAAGTGCATATCATGTTGCTGGGGGGAGAGGAACGAGGCTTTGTGTGATATAAACCATAAAAGGAATTTTGCTGACGAGATCACTCTCTCATGTCAAAGTTCTGGTTTTTATTTGTTGGGTTTTATTCTGCTGCTGCTCGTATTGAAGAGGCTGTTTTCCTTTTGCTGTGCTTATTAAAGAGGCTGAAGCTGCTGTCATGTTTAGCTCCTTTGTCCCGCTCTGAGCGATCAATAATTTTATGGTCACATGTGGCTTCTTTCATTCGTCTTTATGTCACTTTGTAGTGTTGCTAAGAGTAAACTTTTTATGGGTCAGACACAAGAAGTACCTACTGTCTTCCATGTGCCACTTCTCACGTGACAGAAGTGGGCACGTAAACGTAAACTATTAGGATTTTCTTGCACAAAATGGATGGGGAGGATTGAAGAGGACTGTTAGCACTCATTTCCCTCCTTCACACCACCAGCCCATGCCATTTGCTCAAAGTCATGCGATGGAATAATTATCAGACCTGAGGTTTATGAATTTTCTTGTCTCCTGCTGGTGCTGCCCCGACACACTGGGGATGTTACAGCCACTTGTAAATACACCTGGCTGTTTTGCACGAGGAAGGGCTGGTTCATTACCATCCATGTGAGAAAGGCACTCGTGCTCGGTACAGTATTGCTTAAAATGCCATTTATTAGAGACAACACTGGGAAGAGAAGGTTCAGTACTGACATTCTCCCATGCTTTCAGATGCTGAGAGCCCCAAGCTGTGCAGCTTTGGATGGGCTTCCCATCGAGCTGTAGTGTGTTGGGTCTAAATTTTTAGCTGTATGAAAACCCTATGTAAGAGTTTGAAGAAGAAAACAGCACTTCTGATTGTTTCTACAGCCAGATGGAAAAGCTTGTTCACATGCAGCTTCTTGCTGCGGTTTAATGTGACGCTTATGCTGGTAGTGCAATCACTGGTAATAACTGGGAGTTGCCTACAGGATCTTCGGTCACCATCAAATGCAAAGTTTATTCTGTGGACGTGGAATATGTCCAGCATTGGCCTCAATATTGGACTTCACACGTAGCATGGCAGGAGCTTGGGCAAACTCATGTTAAGTGTTATGTGATCACCAACTCACATAATGTTATGTGATGGTCTTCCAACCAAGAGCACTACGCTGCTCCAAGAGAAAGATAGCTGGTGTGACAGTGGTTTTCCTGCTAATCTGGAAGCAGTTGCTTGGGAGAGCATGAAGGCACAATGAATGTTGTAAATACCAATATTGTGTTTATCTTCCACCACACTGACTAAATATAGATTGTTCAAGCAGGTTAATTATTAAATGTATGAAAAAAGCAGGCAGTGGTGCTGTCTTGAATGTTATGCTGCTACTTAAAACTTTAGCTACCTTTTTAAGAACAAAGAGTGGAATCTAAGTTAGTGGTGAATTTGCATTGAGGTAGTGGCTGTTGATTTCCTATCAAGACTTCAAAAGATAGCTGTGCTTGTTCATACACTTCATTGTCATGTCTTTTGTGCTCCAGAACCACACGGTCCTGTAAGAATATGTCTAGTTCTTAATGTGAGGTCAGTTGTTTTTCTATCCTCATTTTCTATCTTCTCTTGAGACCCAGCTGCAGCCTGTGCTGTGTGTGCTGGATGGTGACATACTGTTAATTATGAAAATTATCAACCTTCTGCTGACTCACTTCAAGGAGTCTGATACAAAGCCATGAATTCAGCAAGAATCCAGAGTAAAACTTGAGTTGTATTAATATTGCACTGATCATGTCCAGCTGACCTGGAAGCAGCACCAGGAGAGCAGCACTTACGAGGAGCCTATTAAGGGGATTCCCAAAGTTTCTCAGTGTGATGTTGAATTGCTGTCAAATGGAATTTGTCAGAGTGCCACCCTCAGCACAATGGGTAGTTGTAGTGATAATACTTCTGTATTAACTGCGGAGAGGGAAATTACCTGCGAATCATTTTGCATAGAAGATAAATGTAAAGTGTCTCTTACGTGGTTGATGGAGGTTAGCAACCTCTTCAGATCTAATCAAATGTTGTGGATATTTTCATCCTTGATGCAATTTCCTTTGCTTATGTTCGGGAGAGGAATGAGATGTTTAAATGCAGGTATCGTGATGAAATTGGCTGCTGGCAAAATATTTGTGTCGCTGTTGCGTGCTTGGAGGCTCACGCCGTGTGCTCGGTAGGTTTGTGGCTAACCCTGTACCTGTGGCACTGAAGGGGAATGAAGACTTGATGGTTTTGAGCAGCTGTAACTGAGTTAAGACCTTTTCAAGCTGATGAGAAGACTAATACCATATTAATAGTGGCTACAGTTCACTGATACTTTAGGATAGACTTTAAATTTGTGTCCCTTTAGAGGTGCATCTGCTTAACAATGCACAGAGGAAAGATCTCCTGCTGATTAGCCTCTTACTCAGCCTTTGAAAGTCAGTTCTCTCTGCCGCCTGCATACAGTCTGTAGCAAGCTGTATAAACACCTTTTCAAATGGTAAAATCGTTATTAGCGATGCCACCTTTTAGATCACTTTTGCAGGGATTTGCTACTGCGAGGTGCTCAAGTCATGAAGCAGGTCATGTAAATGAGTAAAATACATAAATCCTGATTACAGGGCAGAAATAAACTGGACAACAAACAGATTTGATCCAGTTTAGTGTCTAGTTTATCCCTTAATATAGGGAAGGACTGTATTCAGCTTACTTTGTGGAACGCACTGCTTCTATGCATTTTGTGCACCCAGCAGTTACAGCTGGAAAATCTAGCAAAGGTAGTATAATTTTGTCTTCCTCCTGCTCTCCTTCCTACCTGCCTCCCACCACTCTCTTCTTCCTATCAGTGCCTCCCCGTGGTTTAACTGGTCTGCTGGGAATTAATTTCCTCCTTACATATTTGCATGATAGTGTTGAAGCAGTCTGGTTGTAGTTTGTTGTTTGTGGAACTTAGTGGGCCAGATTAAATAAAAAGCAATTCAAATATATTAGAAATAGAAAGAAAAGGGTAGCACCTCGAGGCATGAGTACAAATAATGTTGTTACTAACTCCTGTGTTCCAGAGACTAAGCTAGACTCTTTACCAAGCCACAGTCAGTGCATAATTCCTGCTCATATAGTTACATGTTGTTAGTCCTTGTGGCAGATTGTTCAGTCTCTGGATGGAATTAAACACAATAGCCTCTGTTCCACAAAATTATTTAACTATGTGAACAACAGCCTGCTCCAAATTACTTAACTCTGCCAAAAACATTGTTCTAAAATTGAACTCGGATAGAAGGTGTGGAAGAAATTCCTCCTTGTGGGAGTGCTGAGCCACTGGAACAGGTTGCCCAGGGAGGTTGTGGCTGCCCCCTCCCTGGAAGTGTTCAAGGGCCAGGCTGGGTGGGTTTCTGGGCAACCTGGCCAGATGAGATATGTCCTTGCTCATAGCAAGGGTCAGAACTAGATTATCTCTGAGGTCTCTTCCAACCCAAACCATGCTATGATTCTATTTGAGGCTGCATTCTCTAACTGTGTGCCCATGATCAGTGTGATTGGAATCAGCTGTGGAAAGGGACAAACACCAGCAGTCTATTACAGAACTAATGTCAGGGTACATAAACACATATACATAAATCAAGTATATTTTTTAACTGTTTCTGCATTTTCTTTTCCTCAATAGGGGTAGAGAGTAGGAGATGGAGGACAGTAGATCACAGCTGATAATTGTATGAACTTGCTTTATTTATAAAGCTGCTAAGTGTATATTTAATCCTGTGGTCTATATTTGCATTTAAAGGCCATCAGCCTCTTGAACAACGGTCTGAGCTACACAGCCTGTTGTTGGTGCTGGGTGTGCTGTACTCCTCGAGGGATTCAGCAGGTTTTTGGTGACCTCAAAAAGGTCTGCTACACTGCAGACTTTATCAGTCCTTGGGGAAATTTCATGCACTGCCTTCTCGGAATGCATTTTCCTTGGAAGACTTTTCTGTTCAATTACAGGAACCTGTTTGTAGGAAACTCATCCTAATGGGGCCTTTTGTCGTAACTGCTTTGTCCATCTTTATCAAAGTTCATTTTGCAGTATTGTCAGCTTATATAATCACTGGCACTTCATTAGCTCTGTAATCATTGCATTTACTCTTAAGGATAGGCTTCTTACGCTACATCATGATTGCGATGATTGTAATTATTAAAGCCATATGTACAAATGCAATTAAGCGTAGTGCAAGGTACAGCAAGAGGTGCAGAACAACATCTGAGTTCTACTCCTTAATCACATCCTTACTGTCTCCCTATGAATTGCCCATAATGGTAAGATGTTTCCAAATCCTTCAAGTAATTGTTCTGTTAGCCAGTTTGTTCTCCTGTCTCTATTAATGTACATAAGACTATATTAGTATTCCAATTCTTGTCTAGAATTCCATTTTCCCTAGTATAAGACATCACACAGTGATACCATCATCCTCTTAGCCCAGATGAATTACTTCTCAGTATTGGCAATGGTAATGTATTATAATAATCATCAATGATCATTATTAGAGAATTATTATGAGAATTATCAATTCTCATGCAGCTATTGTTGTTCAATATTGGTAATTTGATCTGACCAAAAGGTAAAAATGCTTATAGCAGATCTCACTCTGAAAGCACTTGAAACAAACAGTCTGGAGGCCATCACTGTCCTGTCTTTATGATGGTCACTGATGCCAAAATTACTGAAGGAGCGCTGTAACTTACAGCTTTTTCACAGAATCGTGTATTGGAAGGGACCTCAAAAGATCATCTAGTCCAATCTCCCTGCCAGAGCAGGATCACCTAGACCAAGTTGCATAGGAACACACCCAGGTGGGTTTTCACTGCCAAAGTTGGTGTTACTGTGGAGAGATTCACCGTCACTGACATTTGTGAGGTGTTTGATTCTGAAGTTCAATTGTCCTATCCACAGCATCCCTTCCTGTATTAATTGCTCTCATGAGATATCTATGTCTTGCCTTTGCCTGTACAGAGATGCTGGTGCAGTTAGAATGCAACGAAAAAGACAACCATATGGAAATACTTGATTTACTTACACACATTCACTTAATACCTGAGAATAAGATTTTCTTTCACTCACTTTTTAGTAAAACTCTTCTACTGCAGTGTGTTGTACAGCATAAGTCTGCACAGAGTGATGGTAATTCATGAAGAATTTTAATTGTAATTGCATGAAGAAAAGATTACTTGTGCTATCCCAGGCCAGTGCTTCTAATTGTTCATAAGTAAGAACACATATTTTACACTATAAGTTTAGTCAGTAGTTAATGAAGCTGAAAAGTTTGTTTAGGTAGGACTATCAATCTATCACCTCCTAGTTATCACAGAATAATTAAAAGGAACCCAAAACCCAACATGAAACCACAAGCACATTGCTTTGGATTTGAAGCACTTACAATGTGGTACTGAGGCAACTTAACAAATTATTGACTGCGTCCAATTGAAATTTATCCCAAGGTGTTCAGGAGTGGAACATGCCAGGACAAATTAAAGACACACAATAAGAAGCAATGTTTATTGCAGGTACACTTTTTTGAATAAGGAAATCACATTTTAAATTGATCTTTAAATTGAATCTTCTGCTTCAGGAAAAAAGCCTGTAGAGGTATTCAAAGCAGTGTGTAATACACAGCACCTTGCTAAGACACCTGTCGGGTTTTTTTCCTTCAAAATGGTGATATAACCTCATCTTACTCTCAGTTATATGCTCTGCACATGATATTATTTTAGTCTTGGGCTGGGGGCTGTTTTGTTTCTTGTTTGTTTTTTTGATTTCCAACCAAGTGACTACAGGAAAAATTATTCAGAATTTTCCCACAAATTGTTTTCTCATATTTAAAATTGGAATAGTCACACTGGGATTGTGATTCTCAGAGTTCATGTCATTCATTCGGAGAACAAACTTCCCATGTGGACTTCAAAAAAATCCTGAATGAAAGGAATTACTTGCAGAGAGAATGCAAAAATTACATCTGTAGCCAATTTGCTAGCAGACAGAAGGAAAGGTTTGTTCCATAATGTATAATGAATTAATTTTCAGTCTCCTGTATTAACATGAGATTAATTATACTGTTTTACTCAATATGAGTAATAACTAGTTCTAAGAAACAAATAAGCCCCAGCTCAGTGCAAACCAGTTGCAGTTCTTGTTTGTCATGTTCACTGAACTGAGACAGAAGTAAGCTGAAATAATTTTTCCATTTCCAATGTAGGAGTTTTACTCAAAGCAAACAGAATGAAGTGTTATGGTTTTATGGCTCTCTTCAAATTGTGAAAGGAGTTATTTTCTCTTATTTAATTTTAGGATTTAAAATGTAGTCAAACTGTGGAAAAGTAATCTATTCTTTTTCCCTGGTGGACTTTAAACCACTCCTGAAGCTTTCCTCCTCCTTTTGGAGCCTGTAAGTGGTTGTTCACTCTTCTTAGGACAGAGAGAAGGGGTTGGATTCAGACCTGAACCTCACTGCCACTAGTCCATAGTTATTCTAACATTCAGTTATCTCTGTGTACATTGGATTGTGTGTAATTAGATATACAAGCTGGTATTCTTGTAGCATATATTTGAATTTATAGCTTCTCACAACAGACCATATCTGCACCCCTTTTGTGATATAGATAGGAGTAATGCAAAGCAAGAATAGATTCCAAATGAAATCTCTTAACCTGATGACTGTAAAATGGCTAGTGGCAATCTGGTTAAGCGCCTCATAATCAGGGATGTAAATTCAGTTCTCTGTAAATTCAGTTCTCTTCAAGGAGATGAATGAGTTTTCAATTTCACAAATTGCCTGGGAGGGAATGTCTTTGCAAAGATATTGATGGAATTTCCTGTGGCTTGTTTAAGCTCTAGTAGGTGAGGAATCATTGTCTTGAAGTTACGTGTGTTATGGGTTTACATATGGGTTTATGTTGTTAATTCTAAAAGAATTAGAGTGCACCTTCCTCCTTCCTTCCTGTATTAGGAGACACAGTCTCACAGGGCTAGAAGGGTGTAAGGGCTGGACAGGAGGGCAGCAACTGTGTTTCACTGTATTTAGGAGCATAAGAAACAAAGTGTCTCTTCGATAAAGGATTTCTGATCGTTCTTAACAATGCTTTCTTATTCTCACTTACTGGATTGTGTGCTTAGTACGTACATTCTTGTGGGGATTTATAAAATCAGACTGATATTTTGTTCCTGTAGGATCATATAGGATGAAAAAAAACTAAAGTCACCCTGATTGGGGCAAAAAAACAACACATGAACTTCACCAGGTCTGTCTCTAGATAGGAAACAAAAGCATACATATGGTATTCTTCCAATTCTACCCATTCCCATCTTTATCTCTTAAAGACTGAGCGTTGGAGCTTTGCAATGCACCACGCTGGTCACAACATTTGGACAGTTTAGAACCTGCAGAGAACAAGGGACTGTAAATAAGCTGTAAATTAAGAGCAACTTTGTCAGCGTAGTGCAGCTAAAGTTACAGGAAATAATCACACACAAACTAAAATAGTTTAGTTGTGGCAGATTAGATGGTTCTGGTTCACAGTTTGCAAACAAGTGTCGTCTTTGAACACTGTAGGCAAAAACTGGTATGTGTTTGTAACTACAGTGAACGCATTCAGGGAAGGACTTTTCAATCACAGTAATTTATTGGAGTGTTTTGAACATATTTGATCTATATCTGTCCTAAGCTGCTTCACTGCATTGCCTGGTTAAATCAGCAAAAGCTTGCGTTTACGTCGGTTGGAGCTGGGACAGGACGAGGGTTAATTGCTAACAGCGCCTGGCACACTGTAATTTGACCTTAATGTAATAACACAGATATGCAGATAGGCACAGAGAGCTGTTAGTGCTGGTTTCAGCTAAATGTGCCGTGGTACCTCAGGGGCGCTGTTCAAATTTGCTAAAGAATCAAGAATTCTTTTTTTCAGGAGCGAAACCTTCAATTAAAGTTTAATGAGAAATTTAACCTTGTTCTTCTGTGCTATGGAACAGCTCTTAAGAGAAGTGGTACTACAGCAGGAAAACAGTGAAAGTTGTGTATTTCTCATTCTTCTGGAGAGGTAGGGAGCAGGTCAGTGCATGGTTTGCAGCTCTATGTCTGGTGATCAGTGTGTTCCCATTTTAAAAAACCTGTTAAAAATTCTTACTGATGGAACAGGAGTGAGAATTCATTTTCCTACTGAAATGAGATGGTTTTTTTGATGTACACAAACCCACACACACCTTGAGACATAGGGTTTGAAATTCAATGCCACTAGTAAAACCTACATTATACATCACTCAGCAGAGGAACACTGGATATAGGTGAGTACATTTAAGTTCGTTTGCACAGACTAGCTTGAAGACTGCAACGTGCAAGTTGTGTCCTCGTAGTTATGTCACAAGTTCTCTTATCTCTACAGTTGCTTTGTCTGAAGCCATAAGAGTATCTACACAGTTATTGCTGGCAGCATGGTAAGCTTTCCCTTGGCTCTGGAAAAGACCTGTGGCGATGGCATTTTCTTCTTTTGCTGACAAAACTTGTGCATTCGACAGGGAGGAAAATGAGGGGAGATCTGCACTCAGTCTGTGGACTGAATTCCTGAATGGAGATGCTGTCCTGGTTTAATGAGGCTGAGTTTGCGCTCTCTACACGCTGCGTACACTGCTTTCTCTGTGACACCGTGACAGCAGAAGAGAGATGGTAGCCTGGGGTGAAATTATTAAGCAAACATTGTAGTACTTCACCTGTAGAGAGAACATGGTTGAATAAGGTACATCTGCACCTTCTGATTCCTGATGAAGCCTGTGCTTAAGCTGTCTTTAAAGGGGTAGAGATGAAATGGAAATGGTTAACTGTGTTACTCAAATATAATAACTTGTATTAGGATCTGCACTTTTGTATGCGAGATTTGCTAATTCACATTCAAAGCCTAAAGAACACACTTCAGAATTTTTTTATACCAAATTAATATTGCTGAAATCTAATCACAGTGTCATCTAGCGATAGGACAAGAGGCAATGGATGTAAGCTGGAACCCAGGAGATTCCATATAAACATGACGACGAACCTCTTCATGGTGAGGGTGACAGAGCACTGGAACAGACTGCCCAGGGGGGTTGTGGAGTCTCCTTCTCTAGAGATGTTTAAAACCCGCCAGGATATGTTCTTGTGCGACTTGATCTGGATGATCCTGCTATGGTAGGGGTTTGGACTGGATGATCTTTCAAGATCCCTTCCAATCCCTAATGTTCTGTGATAACCTTTATGAAACAAGGTGCTTTCCATACACGACAGTAAGATAATTTAGCAAGTAATGGAATAGGCAGCTTAATCTAGTCCTGATGAGGTCTGGAATGGGTTGCCCAGGGAGGTGGTTGAGGCCCTGTCACTGGAGGTGTTTAAGGCTGGGCTGGATGAGGCTCTGGCCAGCCTGATCTAGGGTGGGGTGTCCCTGCCCATGGCAGG
>JAOXOE010085039.1:0-26852 GCA_028565055.1 Phoeniculus purpureus
CAATGAATAGGAGAGGAATATGATTCTATAGTGACTTACAGTGAGGAAGGTACTTTCATCTTAAAGCCTGTGTTGCAGGTGCTGAGAACTTCTAGGAAACAATATGGATGTGTTCCTGTGTGACCTGGTCTGGGTGATCCTGCTGTGGCAGGGGGGATTGGACTAGGTGATCTTTCAAGGTCCCTTCCAATCCCTAATGATTCTATGATTCCATCATAATTTTTTAATTTAAACAAAAAAAAAAACCACAAAATATTTTCTAGCATTTATAATTAAGTGCGTATCAAGTAGGATTTGCTTAATTTAGCCTATGAACACAACTGCAGCCATAATCCTGATTCCATTACCTCTGTATGTATATAAGACAACAGTTACACACATATACAGACACAAAGAGCAGGGGCCATAAAACAGCAAGTTCCCTAAATTAATTTTGTACACATATGGGGAAAATCGCTCTTCAAGAGTGAGGAAAACTCTTGAAGGATAGCACAAAGGTAAACACAACGAAAGTGCTGTCTCTTTACACAGCACAAAAGCCCTTTCTTTTTTTGCTTTAGTCAACACTCCAGTTAAGTTCTAGTCTCTGGAAATTTCTGACTGACTGGAAGAAATACACAATCGGGCTACCAGCCTTACTAAGAGCTATGCAGTTAACTCTGCTGATGAGAAATTCATTTCTTCCCTGCCCCCATAATGTCTTTGCAACACTGCCACGTATGCAGCACTCACATTCGGAGCATTTTTAAAGAGGGAAAAGGGAAAAATGAGAGAACTACTGGGGCCCAATTTTGACAATTTCTGTTTGAGCCTTACTTCTTCACCAGTAGTGCTCATCGTCACCATTGCCATCAATAAAAGCATATATTCAGCAGTAGGAACCAGAGGAATAAAAACATGCACAGTTTGCACCATGCTGCTCAGTCTAATCTGGTTCTTGCTAGTGAACAATGCAAGATCAGTTTAAAACGGGAGCGTGAGCCTGCCTTACACAAACATGTGAGCAATCCCCATTCATTCAGTTGGCAAAGAACAGCCTTCATCAGAGAGAAAGGCTGATTGGTTTCAGTATTCTTGAACTCAGGTTGAGCATAATAAAGAAACAGGAGAAGTGCATAGGAACAGAAATTAATTTCCCTGAGGTTTCTGAAAACCAACATGGTTTAGACCCGGGATCTCCACTATGGTGCAGATGCTGCTGTAGGTGGTAATTTTAAAACAGCATTATGGAACCAATGTAGTGTGAAGTGTAACACACCGCTTTCCTGCGAGCAAGGTCAGGTAAATATATTCTAGAACTGCTTTTGCAGTAAGATTGCAAAGCACATGAGCCCTGCCTAAGTATATGCACACATACTCTATTCTATTTACAGAAGCAGGGTCAGTTACCTTTACACTTGAAGACTATTTCTTTAAACCCATCAGAAGGCATTAATTAAACTTTTAATCAATTCCCTAAACATCAAGATATACTAATGCATTTGCTTTGCTCTAAAGTAGATGATGGGCAGGTCTTGTTACCTCCTCTCATACGCTGCTGTGGAGAAAACCAAACGTTTCTTCTTCCCATTTGCTTGCACAGCTGAAATATCTCCAGTCATCTCTCTTACATACGGGGTAACTAGAGCTAGAAAAACTTATTACCTGCTTCAGCTGAGCAAAACATCCACAAAAAATGTACCTGTACAAACAATCCCCAACAGCAGCAACAGACACGTTTTCCTGCTACAAATTAAAATGGAGTTTGTTGTGACCCAAGATCTGACTGGCACTGCTTTTGACTGATTATGGAGCTTACTTTGGACTCAAAAGCAGTATGGCTCCGTTTCCAGTCAAAACCTTTGGACATATCTAAAGTAAGACATACATGTATTCGGATGCGCTCAGTCTCTAAAAGGAAAAGGAAATACACATCTATAAAAATCCATATACACACACATATCGGTTTGACTCACTGTTGATAGAAGTTCTTGGGTTTCCCAGTGTTGCCTCAGAGCATGCAGGGTATTCAGAGGCAGTCCTTCCTGTTCAACCATCTGTCATGTCTATGTACTAGAAGACACAGAAGAGCCCGTTACCAGTGTCTTTTTCAGTATGCATTTCTGCAGTTTTCTAAGTGTTAGAATTTGAACCTAGCCAAGTATTTCTTGGTTTTCAGTGCGGATTTACAATCTGTGGTGTATGAGATAAATAGGAAATGAGATAAAAATATTTATATAGATACCTTAGACGGGTATACCTTCTACTTTCAGGGGAGTTGTGGAGTCTTCTTCACTGGAGACGTTTAAAACCCGCCTGGATGTGTTCCTGTGCAACTTGATCTAGGTGATCCTGCTGTGGCAGGAGGATTGGACTCAAAGATCTTTCGAGGTCCCTTCCAATCCCTAGTGATTCTATGATTCTATGATTCTACTTTCAAATAAACACACGGTTCTCATAGCCTTCTGTGTGAGTCCTCTGGGAGGACTGGCTAAATAAAACATTGTAATCTGCTTTTATGTGCTTGCACACGTTTCAATTTATAAATAAGCTATATAAACATAAAACATCTTCAGCAAGACTACAAACATCCAGAAACCCTAAACTTCTCTTATTGTCTTTAAAAAATACAGTATTCTTTGCACAGTGGTTTAAAATTTCAGAAAAATCAATTAAAATACATCACCTATATCATTCCCAGGTTTGGTAGGTCTCCTCCTTCAGAATGCTGGCTGATACAAATGCAATTATTTAGGGGAAACTTACCCACACCCGAGTACTGTTTCAAATCAAGGTATCTCATCAGCAGTGTCGCCAGGCTGTATTCCTACTTTCAGCAGCATCCTATGGTCCACTGCTGAGACAATTCAAAAACAGTTCAAATTTGAATCTGATTTACATAATCCAGATCATTCCCATCTCAAGTGCTCCGATGTGTGATTTGGTAATCTGCCTTCAAATTAATCTGAGATGCTCCCCTATTGCAATGTACTCACCTAGGTAATCTATCACTGGTTCAATGTTCTCTGGAGGTCTCCAGGACTTTTTGCACAGGGTGTACAGCCATGAGCCACTGATTCTCCCATGTGCCATCATAATGCCAGTAGCAAATCACAACTGATAATCTAACTTATTTGCGTGACAGAAAAACTAGCAGCTGGTAAACTTGGAGCACTGTTCTAGAGCTAGTTATATGCTAAAGTTAGGTCCAAAGACAGAGGTTTATGCTGAAGCCAGTATGAAAGAATTTGCTGGATTAGATGTGCAGACTATTTAGCTCGTGTTAATTTGCCAGAACATGCTGAAGCTGAAAAACATGAAGTGATAAATTCCTCAGGATGCTGCTCTAATCAAGTGAGTTTACATAAACTTGTCCTACCTGTGAGCATCACTCAAACATAAGATTATTTAATCAAATGGAAATTTAAGTGCTTGAAAGGAAACAAAGGTTTTATTATCTGCAGGTAATTGTTCAGTTGAAGTGTTCTCTTCCACTGTCTGGGGTAAATAAGGTATGATTCATTAAACTACGCTGCTGTCCCACCACAGATGCAAGTTAACTGTCAAAATGACAGAAACATATTTGTGTTGATCCTGCTTAACTGCAACATCTTCTAAACGGTAAACCACGAATTATTCAAAGCAGAATCAATAAAATACCAAACTCAACTTAGACATAAAGATGCCACAGGCTCAGGTGATGGAAGTTCATTGAAGTCAAACCATAAGACAAGGAAAATTAGGTCTTGTAGGGATGGTGAATGAAAGAGTTAAGGGAAAGTTGTGGGTTTTGTTTAGTGCCGCCACACTAGCAGCACAAGACGAAGAATCAAGTGAATGTATTTTATTGCAAAAAATACAAAAGAAAGAGGAGGTGCAGAGGGAAGGGGGGAGCAGCACATTTGACTGTTTATGGCAGACCCTGTCATTCTGCTTCTCCAAAGTTTCAAAACCAACTCAAAAAAAGAACTGATTTCCACTGGTTGTCTAGGAACAGATTGGGAAAGAATGCCCTTTCTGGTTTCTTTTCTCCTTTTCTTTTCTTATGAGTAAAGAACTTCGGTAAATGATTTCCAGGGACTTACTGATTCAAACCATCTTCCAAACTGCCAGAGGTCTTCCAAAACTTTAAACAAGCCTTGCATTTCTGAAATTAGCTGAGCCATGGTCTGGAAGTGTACAAAAATGCCCCTTATAGTTAAATAATAAAAAAGGCACTGTATATTCATTTAAAAAAAAAAATTAGTCTACTTGTCCTGTGAACATTTAAACTGCAACAAAATTAAAATTAAACAGTAATAGATTGCATAATTTTATATTTCTGTACATATTATATTTGTGCTTCATTTCTGTCAGCATGGTTTTAATCAAAACTCTTTCACTGTGTGCTGACATGCTTCATTTAGGTTTGACTTTGACTGTCAGATGGTCATATAGTCACTGGCCTCCCTTCATAGTTCATTATATCAAACCAAAGCTTCAGAAACAGTTTTATTTCAGTCCCAGGGGGGTTCATAGACAATAAATATTTAATACATGTTTCCTTTTAATGCCGAGTGGCTCCTGAGCAACCACTTTAAAAAAAAAAGAAACAACAGTAATCTAACAGACAAAATTTCAAAAAATTCATTGACGTATAAACACGTCGGTTTATTTCATGCCCAGCTGCTATCGTCTTTTGGCAGCAACGAAGTGACAGAATAAGGTAAGAAATGAAGCACCTGAACTCTGGTATCATACTGCAGATGTTAAATCCAGTGAACTATGCAGATCAGATCAAGTGTGCCCTGCCTCTTGCCCCTAGAGAGAACGCCTGGCGCATCCCCAAGCGTGAGGGCAATGGTTTTCACACGTAGCGGTTATGACCTACACTTAGGGTGCACGCACGCTTTACGTTTTCAGTAAACCAGTAACGCGTAATTAATACTTCAAATGCAAAATGTAATGCAGCGCTGCTCAACCTACCCTGCCAAAAGGAGCCATCAGCTCCCATCCCTTACCCCAGTCAAGGACAAGCATACAATACATCTGTTAGCATCCTCACATTTTTGCTACCTTGCTGCATCTAGCATCGCGTTGACAAACTGGACCTCTGACAACACAAACATAAACAAATATGGGAGAAAAACCCTGTATGAACACGTACAGACCTAAAGCATAAGAAATGTACCGGCTGTTCATGGAGAGACAAAGCTGAATTCTTCAGATTACTGAGACCAGTCCTCATATTACACCTGTAGCTGTGAAAGATGGGGCAACCTCCCACTAGACCACGTTGCCCAGGGCCCCATTCAACCTGGCCTTGAACACTTCCAGGGAGGGGGTGTCCACAGGAGGCACTGGAAGAGGGCCCTACCGAGCAACCTGTGTCTCAGCACCCTCAGAGTGAGGAATTTCTTCCAAAGATCCAATCTAAATCTGCTGTCCTTCATTTGAAACCATTTCCCTTTGCCCTGTCATTGGAATACCTCATTAAAAAGTCCCTCTCTGGCTTTCCTGTATCCCCTGTCATGTACTGGAAGACAGCTGGTCCACCCAGAGCCTTCTCTTCTCCAGACTCAGTCTGTCGTCACAGGAGAAATGATTCAGCCCTATGATAATCCTTACGACCCTCCTCTGGACTCACTCCAGCAGTTCTGTGTCTTTCTTGTTTTGGTAGCTCCAGAGCTGGACACAGTACTCCAGGTGAGGTCTCACAAGAGCAAAGTAAAGGAGGAGAATCCCCTCCCTTGACCTGCCGGTGACACTTCTTTTGATCCAGGCCAGGGTACAGGTGGCCTTCTGGGCTGCCCCTACACATCGCTGGTTCACGCCGAGATTCTCATCCACCAACACCCACAAGTGTTTCTCCTCAGGGGTGCTCTCAATCCATCCCCCACCCAGGATGTATTTGTGCTTGAGACTGACCTTGCACTTGGACTTCTTGAAGTTCATTAGGTTGGCCTAGGCCCAGTTCTTGAGCCTGTCAAGGTCACTGTGGATGGGTTCCCTTTTGTCCAGTGTCCTGGCCACTCCACATAGTCTGGTGTTATCCCATTGACTTATTAAATCCTCTCCACCCTAGGCACAATTGCACTGCACCGTCAGAGAGGTTAATCTACCTCTTCAGAACCAAAAGCAGAACTACAAGGAAAGTTGCCGAGCAGAGGTGCTGCACGTTAGGTGGGAAAGTTACTCACAAAGTGTTAAAAACCACCATCGTCACCAGCCTGGGAAGATTGGCTCGAGTGTCAGACTCTCGGTCTTCTCAGCACTTCAATAATGACTGAAGTACTTCCTTGGCTTGAAGATATTTCAGAAAGCTGTGCATGAAAGCTGAGCACAACCAAATACCCTGTTACTGCAGTAGCCACAGTTTCTGAGTATTTACAGTTTCTGAGTATTTACAGTTTCTGAGTATTTACCAAATAAAATATGAAGCAGGATTTTATGTACATGCTTGATCACCAGGATTTTACAAATGTAAATAGGAACAGAATTATAAAATCCTCATCTTCTTGAGAAGAATGCATGTTCTTAAATTCATGCAATAGAAAAATAGCTGGCATCAAGCTCAAGGAGTTAAAGCAGTAGTGGAGAAGTAGTAATAGTCCCAGTCACTTCATCAGTAGCAAGAACAAGCACAATGAGACAGTGGCTGAAGAAAGCATCTGTTCTCTCACCTGTCTGAATTGACGATACAAATACATAAATATGGATACCCTGTCGCAAGTCAATTCAAGAGTCACCACTAGAAGCTAAAAAATGGAGAATTTATCTGAAATCTAAATTTGAAACATATTAAATGTTATATTATTTATCACCAATTTATCATGTTTTAATTTTAAAAAGTTCCAGTGAACAGAAAGGTAATCTTCCTTTGGCTGACAGAGGAAAAGACAGATGTTTAGAATTATCTGCCCTTCAAACTCAGACAAGGAGTAGAGGTATTACACACAGAGGTAAAACACAGATGTATTACAGACCTTCCTTTATTCACACTCAATTATCTGAGCTCAAATATGACTTGCACTTGACCTGAGCACTATCTTATAATACCAAAATTACTACCAGTTTCACTGACATTAGCAAAAAGAGAAAGACTGTGACTTGTAATAATTGAGATCTCATGTCAGTATCCAGCATGTGTGAAGCTTTCTACACCACTAGGGAAAAAAAGGCACGGACAGTACAGAAAAAGAATAACTGTAATCATCCCTAACTAGATTTGTCTTTGTTTGCAAAAGTTGATTGCTAATGACTGACAAACGAACACTGATCTGTGCTGAACCAGAAATTGCCTGAACCCAGCAATGTGAAAGAATGAAATAACGAATGGACTATGGAATAATTTTGCCAGACGGGAACTCGAATCACTGTTTCTGACACTGATAAAATAAGCACAGAGTGCAAGTGGATAGACACCTTATTTAAACACATATTAATCCAGTTTTAGAGGAAAATATGTGGTTTCTGGCAGCTCACTGCTAATAAATGATAAATTGCTTTTGCTAGCATTTAAATACTTTGAATTGGGAAACTAAACTAAATAGATGTAGTCTGCCTGCCATACCTTTGCAGACACAGTTCTACATAATTTAAAAGGAAAATACTGTAACACAGTAATACGTACAAAGCCTACCCAGCAAGAACTGCTTGCTTTCTGTAGCTTCCTCTGTGCTAAAAAAAGCCTCTTACACAGAAAAAACTCAAAGGAGGAAAAAACCCGTGGTGTACTATTTGCTGTGGTTTGAATTTGAGTGAGTTTCTTGCCTGAAGCACTGGGAAATTGCTATGGCAACTGGTGACATTTTTGAGATTCTGTAAACTGGTACGACTGGTTTGGAGCTTCCTATTTCCAGTTGCCTGCTGCTTCCTCATTTCTGGACTGACAGCAGCCATCTTGCCCTGGGAATGTGGTGAAAGGGGAGGGAGAGGAACCACAGTGATCACAAGAGGAAAGGTATTCTATGCAGTCCGCCGAGTCTTTCTCTTGTTTATGACTTGTAGGCATCAGCCCTCTGGAAATGGAAGGCTGGCTTGGAGGCGCGTGGATCTAGCTCTTAAAGCACTCACTGGTGCTGAGGGGCACATGCAGGGGTTGAACAGACTCCACGTTTTCACAAGGAAAAAGAACTGCTGGAGATCTCTTGCATTTGAGTGGGTGGAAAGAGCAGCTTGGCCCAGTTACATAAGAACATGTGATTAATCTCAAATGGCTTTGTGTTGGAGTTTTGATGTGGGGCGAATTAAATGTGTCTTGAGACCAAAGTGAGATTTTTGTTTTGCTTGCAATTTTTAAGTGGTTTTTGAACCGTCCTTGCTCTGTTTTTGTTTAGGTCCATTAGCACATTAATTAAAATAATTTGTTAACCTCATCTTGGACCTGATCATCAACTGATCAACCAACGACACTATTTCTCCAAAATTTCAGCAAGTTGTAGAAAAGTAGAGAGGCTTAGGCCCTGAAGTGAGGCTGCCATACACAAACCAGATAAGCTTTAAAATCCCTTGATCCAGTTAAAACTGTAACCACATGACAATATCCATGGAAAAGTTGGAACAGCTAGAAGTAATAAAACTTCAGCACTCTAGTCTGAGCTCTTCAAAAAATGTAACTGCCATTCATAAGAGCTGAGATTTTAACTTCCTCCTGTGGCTTACAGCAATTCGTCAGACTGTTTCTCCTATATCACTTAAACGTGGTAACCCTTCAGTTCCTGCACAGTAAGAGAGCAAGTGCTTCGTATCAGGTTGAATATGTTTAAACTCCTGTGCACACATCAGAAACAATTCATAAATCACCAGTATTACTTACCCTTCCAAGGGAGTAATAGAAACCTCTGTGAAAGAACCATGATATTAAACCAAATCAAGCACGCTGCTCTAAGTGAGATCATTTATATTTTTTTTTTTTTACACCTTGGAAGCATAGTTTCAGGCTTTTTATTTAAAGTACTTTGTTTACATACATATATTCATTCTAAGTTGGTGCGGTAGTTCCGGAGTCTGAATTTCAAGTACTCTGTCCTATGAGATGTTTATCAAATGAAAGCAGAATTGTGTAAGTATACAAATCCTATGCTAGGTTATCCTTCAGCCTAAACTCATGGCTTCCTGACACTTCAACCAAAGTTTTCACTAAGAAGCAACTAAAAGTTGAAGTGACTGGAAAGCAGGGTTTAGACAGAGAAAAACTAGAAAATAAAATAATTTCCTAAGCAATTGGCCTGTAAAGACCATCTATTCCATTTATGTGAAGCGATATGAAGAACTTCTACCGGGGATTTTTTCCAAACACAAATAAAAAAGGAAGCAGACAGAATTTCATACTTATTTGATTCTAATCACAGCAAAGTAAAACAATAGGAATTAGTGCAGAAAAGTTAGCTTGATCCTCGAACGACAATTCTGGAGATTATTCTAATGATTTATCCCAAGTCTTTAAGAGATTGACTAGGCAACTGGTAGTTTGTAGACTGGGAACCAGCACAGACTCAGGAAACCTGGATTAATGTCCCAACTACGTGTGCACCTAGTGAGACCTTTTCCTAAGCCAAGGAAGAGGCACTGCTCCTCTAAGAGGTATTGTTCTTATTTTTACAGTCTTACCTCTAGAATCCTGTTTGGTTTTGTTCTGAGCTTTGTGGGCAGCAGAGATTTGAGAACCTCTGGTTCTCAGGCGTTCTCCAGTTGAAGAATATACTATGCAGCTGCTATTTCCTGAAAAGGCTCTACAGTTTCCCAGTACAGCACAGCAAAAAGGTCACTAGAGGGACAGAAAACCACAAAGAAGTAAAGGGTAATTTTTAACACAGATTAACAAAACCTTACAGGAAATATCAACAAGAAAAAAACCACTGATCACATTAGATCAGGTATAGTGATTCTTGACAATATATTTCTGCTTGGCTTCTATTTTACTTCAGCTCCTGCTAAAGCTTTACATTTCTTTTACAAATTATGAAGAGCTTTTTCTTTCCTCTTCATTACAAAATATCTTTAAAAAAACTAAAAAAAAAAAATTCTGTAGTATGCTGTACTTCCCCAAAATGTTGCTATCCACAATCTACAGCTAATCTACAGATTAAAACCTGCCTGGATATGTTCCTGTGTCACTTGGTCTAGGTCATCCTGCTGTGGCAGGGGGATTAGACTAGATGATCTTTCGAGGTCCCTTCCAATCCCTAATGATTCTATGATTCTGTGAAAAGTGCTCTTAACCAAGAGGCTGTTACGTCACATCCACCTCCAGAAGTGACCAGTATGCAGAAGTGACCTCAGCAGAAGATGGTCTCATCCTGAGTCAGAATCTGTGGATAATGAAAGGGTAAGTGTATATTTAGCTAGCCATTAACCCAGGCTGAGAATACGGACTGTCAGGAAATTTACCATTGCTCAACCACGTATTTCAGATACAGCTACATTCGATAAATGTCACTGTTAGCGTGTTCTTCTAGGTCATGCAGGAGTATAATAGGGGTAACTGTAACCAGAGCAGAAGCACTTGGGTGTCTCTCACCACAGTAAGAATGCAAAGAGGAAGTCCTAAATCAGGGTGAGGTTAGTTTGGCTGACACACTCTGATACTTGAGTGAAGTACATCCATGAAAGTCTAGAATTGGAAGGAAATTTATGAAGATGTGTGCACAATTCCTGTTTCTTATTTTTTTATAAAGCTTTGTGGCCACTGTGTGAGGCATTCAGGCAGAAGGAAATATGCAAGTTACTAAACAATAGAGACAAAGCTGAAACACAAGTCTGCAGCTCATGGAGTTTTCATTTTATGAAGAAAAAAGGAGCGTTAGATAGGACTAGCAGTGGATAAAGACAGGTCTGTTTTCAAATTAAAGGGAGAGAATGCAAGATCTCAAACAGCTATCAACTTTTGCATAAGGGGGAAATAGTTGCACTTCCAGGTCTCTCCCAATCCCAAACTGGCCTTAACAGTAATTTCTAAGTGCTCTGGAAAAATTCAGTTCTCCTTGGCTATGTCACTGTGTACTCTAAACCTGTATTTTAGGTTTCCTGTCAGAACTGTTTCCAATACCATAGGAAAAGTTTAGGTTCCTACTTCATTGCAGTAAGCTTGCATGCTGTTTTTCATTTTCAGTTTGTTTAGTATCAAATATATCAAAGGGAACTATGTTTAGTATCAAATGGACAAAGAAGACAAACCAATGCTGCATTTGTCTGTGCAACAGCAAGCGTGCTAGCTAGGGTTAGTGCATAGGCAATGTCTCAGAGTATGCAGCATTCCATGGGAACTCAGAGTTTGGGAA
Organism: Phoeniculus purpureus; assembly: GCA_028565055.1. Taxonomy (NCBI): domain Eukaryota; kingdom Metazoa; phylum Chordata; class Aves; order Bucerotiformes; family Phoeniculidae; genus Phoeniculus; species Phoeniculus purpureus. The sequence goes on from JAOXOE010085039.1 coordinate 11,241, forward strand.
CTAATCTCGTGCCAAGTTTCCATGGTCCCTTTCAAGGTCACATCAGCCAGACACTGAGCTTCATATTAATGATATTCCAGAAAGAGGGAAGTCACAGAAGTCATCAAACTTCAAGAAGTCCTCAACCCCAAGTCCCAGCCCAGCTCATCAGAAGTGTCAGCCTGAGTGGAGCAGATAACTGCTGTCTCCAATTTAAGTATTCTAGGAGTCCACATCTTTGTCACAGCTGTTACATCGATGTGAGAGGCAAATTGCAACCTGGCCAAGCTGGCTTTATTGCTATTCATTTGCAAGTCTCTGGAGAAAATACAGTAATCTCAAAGGAATTAGAAACAAGCTGCTACATGCATGGCAATGTATTAATCAAGAGTAAAGGAAATTAATGAGTTTCCTAGTTTGTAAATTATCTAAACCAGTTCTTATGGTTCTGCAATTTCTACTCTAATCAGATTAATGATTAAATGTATTAATGGCTTTCTATATAGTTCTGCACTTGATATGAGGGGAAAGTTTTGCCCAAACGATCGGTACAGAAGACTATTGATGTTTTCCTTTTATATTGCCTTTGCACTACCCCCATCCACCAACCATTGTTACTCTAGTGGAAAAAACAGGCCGAATTTTCCATGCTGTGCTACAGCTCTGTGAAACAGCCCATGGAGCACACAGCCAAGCAAAATACAGGAAAACAGACTAAAAGTATTCACAGAGCCACAAGTTATTCTGCCAGTGAATTTCCAGACAGATCATTCAGTGTTTGCAATGCAATAAAGATGCCACTGATTGCCATCACAACACAATATCTAGTCATTCAGCACATCATTCCTACAGCTCTGTACAGGCAGTAACACTGTGAGTTAGGATAATCTTAATCCAGACACATAAAGTTATTTAATAAAAAACACAAATAAATTAATCATCATTTAGGTTCGCGATACTTAGTCATCACTGAAAAACGTGTCAAACTCCAGACACTATTCTCTAGCCAACAAAGCAAAAAAGTGGTATCAGTTCCTGACAATCAGCTCCACACTCTTGTAAAGCTATCCAAAGAGGTAAGTACTTACATGTTTATATGTCTAAGCTTTTTCTGAACTCACAACGAGATCAAAATGATTGTAATAGAGTGCTGCTCAAGTTTCATAAAACAGAAGCAGCAGCATGACAGTAGTTACAAAGTCCTACTTCAATCCAAGGCTGTTAACAGCCATGTTTTCTATACTCAATTTATAGTGATGCAAGATCCTCTTGAGTACAACTAAGATCAGGGTTATGCTTTCTTGAAGGAGTGTCTGCCAGCATCACCAAAAGCAAAATAAAACTGCAAGGAAACTAGATTCATTGGGCAAAAATTAACCTACGTAAAACCCTTCCTCTCCTTCACTGCACATACCCTTCCTATTTCGAACTTACTTTATACTTGTGTTTGTTTTCAGCACATGCAAAAACATTTGGTTAGTTTTTCTTGATACGACCTATCTCATGGGTGTGGAGAGTAGGGTGTATGCTCATGTCAGCTTTTTCCAAAACACACTGCTGAATAAAGGTGTAAATGTGGCACGGCTGATTCAGGCTAGTCAGCTGTAGAGAGGCATTAGCATAGAGTCAGTCATGGTGTGGGGTCTTGAAGAGACGTAATCCACCTCTAGATTACTGTAAAGAAACAGCAGTACAATAAAGTGAAGTAATTCTCTTTTGGATGTGCTTATTTCCCTCTTTTTGCAACCTCTGAGCAAATACTTAAGTATTTTCCAGATTAACTTATTTTTTTTCTTCTAGGTCAGAAAGAGGAGAAGCAAAAGTCAGAAGAAACTGAAGTTCTGAAATTTAAAATACCTCCATTCTTTAAACCTCAAAGAAAATTGCACGAAATTGTGCCTATTAATCAAGGGATAGCAAATACACAACTCACACTAACCTAAAGTGCCAGCAGGTATCCATTTACACTTGAAAACTACTACACGCTTTTAGAATAAAAGCATTTCTGTACTGGTTCAAGCTGACATGTAAATTTTCCCTCAAATTATCTTGTACATTTCATTGAATGGATGAATAAGTTGTGCTTTAAGCTAATAGCCATTTCAGGCATCTGTAGAAGAACAAGGCTATTCACAGATGACACAATCACTATTTCTTGTAGAAGTTTTCTGGATTAAAAAGCTGCATACAACCAAATCTCAAATCTAGAGTTAAATAGGTAAATAATCACTCAAAAAACGTTCCCGTTTTGCTGCACTAAGAGCACATAACTGATAACCCTATTACCACTCATTGATATGGTTATGGAAATGAGAGTCTGCCCTTACCACAGGGACCTTTTGTTTCATCTTTGATTAGATACTTAACAGAGCACACACATTCTTCTGGTTTTTCGCCCATCGTGCTATTTGCCAGACTACATAAACAGCACACAATTAAGAAAAGCACTTGAACATAAAATGTTGGGCTTTTTCTGTAAGCCCTGTGCTGCACTGCTTGTTTTTCTTTTGGTCACTTCAATAATTTTTAATTTATTTTTTTTTTTTAAAAAAAAACCAAACGCACACGAGCCTGACAAATCTGTTTTACACTGGCTTGTTTCCATTGGCCGTAGCAGGTAGCAGAGATACTGCTTTCTTCCACCAGAACAAGACAAAAAGAGATGAAACCCAGTGGTCTTTCTACACAGAATAACAATGAAACACAACAAAGAAATACTAACTGCTATCAGGAACTTTACATCTACCTCACCTGTAGTCATAACATGCTATTTTTGTTAAATATGTCCAGGGATTGTGAATCAACAACTGCCTTAGACAGCCTGTTCCAGTGCCAATGCCCCTTTCTAACATCCATTCTAAACGTTCCTTAGAGCAACTTGCAACCATTTCCTCTAGTCCAGTCACTTGCAGACTCCATTACATTAAATACCAACAGAATTCATTGCAGTCTTTACTTTCACTTAGCCCAGTACCTCTTCCCTTTGCAGGAACTGCACCTAGTCACCCAGTATTTCCCACTTGACTCACCAGGACTCTGAAGATGATTTTGAAGTAGAGCAACCACAGGGTCACAATTCTCAGTAATTTAGAGCTAGACCTTCAGCAGGTAAAAAGGCACATTCTCCACCTATTTTATAGCACTGAAAATTTGTAAGAGCTGAGGATGACATAATTTATATTGTACTGTCGGCAAGTTCTAACATTTAAGACACTGAAGCTACAAAATTTCTGTTTGCAGAAAACATACAGGTTTGCTACCTGTAGTGAACAATAGAGAGAGCAGCTATTACCGACTCGGAAACAAACAGCAGGATAACATGACCTATGGAAACGCAGGAAAAGTACATATTCAGTACTGTAGGAGTCTTAAGAGTATCTTCCGTGACAGTCTTGTAAGTAACTGGGAATACATGAGGCAGACAAATTCTATAAAGGTAAACGTCTATATGTTGGAGAAACAGGTTTAAGGTTTGGTTACCGATGGTTCATTATTAAAACAGAAGTTAGACCAAGCAGGTTCAACACTTGCCAGAGACATTCAATTAACTCTCTAATCTATTTACATAGATTAACATTAAAAGAAAGTTCTATCTGTGTTGGTTCATGGACACAAGCAAAGCAAGATGTGCAAGAAGAAACATTATTTTAGTGGGCAAACAGACAAAATACAGGAAAACTAGACAACCACTGGAGCACCTCTGTTAGAGCTGAAAGGTGACGTGTTTATGTTAATAATGTTTGGGGGTTCAAGAAGGATTTAGGTGCCTGAAAGCTTTTCTGTCATTTTCCTGCTTATAATAGCTGGTCTGAGAAATAAGAAAAGACTCATCTTCTGACAGACCTTGTCTCTTTGGACAATGACATACTTTTAACATTTTTTAATTGATTTCAAATTCCTCAAAGCTGGGAGAGACGCCTATTCCAAGCTGGAGTTATTTTCAAATATTTTTGGAGAACACTAACGTTTATCCTCAAGGATAAAACTCCTGAGTATGATACATAGGTTTCAACACACACAAGTACTATTAAACACTAAAATGAGCAACTTCCCCAACGGAACGTCAGGCTGGCACACTACACCAGGCAGAGAAGCCATATCATATTCGTATTAGCCGAACTGATGTTCTTGTTTGTAATCTAACCTGAGTAAACACCAATAAGCAGAACCCAGAAGCATTACTCTAGCTCTACTCTTAGAGGAAACTGTTTTTTCAGAACAGCAACTTAAAAAGCGTAAGTGGAAATAATACAATTAGAAAACTAACAAAACGCATATATTTTAAACTGAATAAATATGAAAGGTTAGAGTGCTATGCAGGTAGAAATGACCCCAAATCTAAAGCAGTTAGCCAAAGTTAAGGTCTCATTCTTACTGAGAAAGTAAATTTTAATGGACTCTCCAAAACAGTTTCATTTAACTTCTGAAATGCTTCTTTTAAATTTCTTTTCCTGTGGCTGCTCTTAAAATGTCATCTCCACTCAACCAATTTCTGAAAGCAATATAAAGAGGAAACTGAATGATTATAGAGTGAACAATCGGTCTCAAGAGAGCAAAAGGGATTGTGTTAATTTTCACTAGCACAGGGCAAGGAAAAACATAAATGTCTTCTCTAAGTAACTGGAAAATGTGCTGAGTAGTGTAACCTTCTTTTTATAGCGCATAATATTCTGGGTGTGAACCAGCTTTTCCAGAGCTTAACCTCTTTCCCGCTCTCCTATCATCAATTTCCTTGCTCTTGTACGTACATTCTGACCAGCCAGGCATCACAAAACCCAGACAAAACAAGCAGTTCCTCCAAGCGTTTCACAGTTGTTTGAGTGAAGCCCACGCTTTTTCAAAGCATCGGCAAGAGACACTACACCAATTAAAAGCAAACTGAAAGACGAGGTTTAGTGTGCTTTGACCACAAATTAATTTCTTATTAAATTAATAAGAAAAATTTATAGCTTAGTAAATCTTGTTTAAGTCATAACTGAAATGCTGATGTTCTCAACCTGCCCTTGAAAGCACTCTGAAAACCTTTGTGCATCTTCAAGGGAAAAAGAAATCTTATCCCAGTTGTGGATTGGGATATGCCTCGATCTTGCCACTGGTTAAAGCACAGATTATCCTGTAGTAAATATTACATTTTTATCTTATAGGTTGCTCCTATATCACGGTTTTAAAGACTAAGTGTAATCTGTAAATTAAATTTCTGTTTTCCACAGAAATGTTTGGGTCTGGAGAAAGTTTCTGCCCCTCTCCTCTCCCGCGCCACTTCCCCCTTCCCGATTCCCTCTCTGCTTCTTGTTGTTCCAGGTTCTTCATCTTGGAATTTTCTCATTTCGTCAGACACAGTGCTATTGGAGAAAAGCCAAGAAAATGCCTGCTGCTTTGAAGATTTTCAGTGGGAAGAAGCTTCATCTGGACTTTTGTGGTCTGGTGCACTCTTTGTCCATTCAGAGCGACTGTTTTCCACACTTTAGACATTTATGAGGCTAACTCCTATGATGTCCGCTGACACCGAGGACTCAGGGGAGCCAGGCAACCACTGTGGCTTCAGAAAATAAATCAGAAACTTGGAACTGTCTCTTACCCCTTTTTAGTGTTTTGGACTTTAGGCTTAGTTACGTGAGAGCATTGTGACCAATCCCCATGTGTCTGTGCATACATCTTCTGTGTGAGGTTCTTTCTGGTGTGTTGTATGGGGGTGAACTAACACATCTTGATGCCTTTTTTCCCCAAATCCAGTAAGTTGTTTCATTGCCTGCAGATTCATAAGTGGTTTTCTTAAACCCTCCCTTTATGTTTAGCACTGTAGCTAAAAGCTCTAGGTCAAAATACAGTCAAAATATTTCCAATCCACAACATTTTTGGTGGCAGAGGATCATTGCCAATACTGCCACATTTCTCAGAATATTTATGTTTCTTTTCCTAATTTGGAGCAAGGCCACATGGTCACTTTTCACTCTGACATTCTGAGACATATGAAAACTCCTGTCAGTTACAGACCTTAGGATAACTGTTATCGTGATGCTAACAAGTATCCTTTGCAACTAGGTTTCTGAAAATTCACAAAGCAAAGATCTTCCAAGGTGGCTATAGGAGATACCTGCTGATGCAGGTTTGTAAGTGTTTGTACACTTTAACAGATGTTAATTCTGCTCATTCATTCCAATGAGCTAGAAGTATCTTAGCTAGAAACACCTTAAGAACAATGGTATCAGCTTTACAGTCCTGTAAGTAGTGTAACTTCAGACATGACTAGAGCACAAAAAGATTGTAAAAGCCTTGACATGCCCCTGTGTGCCTTTATATGTGTTTAGAGTAATAAACTCCTATAAATCAATCCCCAGAAGCCTTTTTCTTTTCAGAAAGATACATCTTCATAGACTTGCAGCATGTAAATTATATTCTTCAGACTTACAAGAGCCATTAAAGAGCATAATGAAATATCTTAGATTGACTGCAATGTACATCATAATTCGTCTTATTCCAACCAGTGATTTGCAGGGATTTATCTATGGGAATGTTTTTAAAGATGTTTCCTAATGAACAAGAGATTTTCTCTCACAAAGCCTCTTTTTAGGCTGCCTTGTAAGTTGTGCACCAATGAAATACCTCTTGTAGTCCAGAATTCTGCACCATCGCAAATAGAAGCAGATGGTTGCTCTGATTCATTTTCTTATAGACTGCTGTCTTGCCCCTCATGTAATGCAGCGACATATTAAGATTAGGCAAATAGATTCAATTTGTTATGTGCCAACCAACATTATAGAAGATAGCGTAGTACTTGTGACCACAAATAGAAATTAGAATGTCTTAGCTGCAAAACTAAGATCACAAATTACTACAAATCTCCTTTAACTATCTCCATTTCTCATTATTTTACAGTGGTTTTAACCGTTGGGGTTTGTTTTTTTTTTTTTACACTCATTTCACTGAAACAGGAAACCTGATTAGGGCCACAAAGTGAATGGAGTAACAGTTCCTGGGAGGTGATTATGTCCATTTTGCTTAGCGATTATCAGGTCTTATGTGCTGATAAGACCTTCCTCATCTCACTTCTTCCGAATCCCAGCTTCTGATATGTGGGAAACACTCCACTGGTTTTACCTAAACCATAAATGAACTGAAATTTTTCTTAAGGCTTTACATACTTAGTTCTGAAATTGAATTTTCCACAGCAGTATCATCACCCATTTATATAAATTCAATAACAAATATATGAAAATGAAAGGTTTCTGAATTCTACATCACAATGTACCATGGAAGGAATCCAAGGTAAGGGTGGGAAATGTTCCTTGACAATGAAATTGTATCACACCCAGCTACACGGAACAGCTACAGAAGTAATTTATGATCCTTGCAGAAGTGCATAGATGGCTCAGGAAAGATACCTGCCTTTCCATATTTGTCTGTCTATGTCTCTTTTGGAAAGAGCAAAAATACAGTGAAATAAAATAATTTTATAAATATTTTTTAAAAGGTATCAATTTATATGGAACATTTTAAAAAGAGTTTCCAATCTCAATGCATCTCGATCTCAACACATGCAAACCCAAATTGAATCTTCTGGCTTCATTTTACCCCTGCTAACGTAAGTCTTAAGCACATGATTATTCAGGCGTTGGAACAGGCTTCCCAGGGAGGTGGTTGAATCACCATCCCTGGATGTGTTTAAAAGTCATGCAAAATTAGAGCTTAAGAACATGGTTTACTAGAGGGCTTGGTACAGATAGGTTAACGGTTGTTTCTCTGACTAATTCTACTACACTGAATTGAACAACACAGCAATATTCCCATTCTATTGCTTTTTGTATGTTTCTGGGACACTCCCAGGCTGGGCTAATCATTCTGTTCCCTGAACAAAGGGAAATGGACTGACAGAAACTAGTGTTTTCTCTGCTGAGGAAGACATTCCAGTATTTTCTGTGCTAATAAGAACGAGATTGAAGGGGAGATTAAATCACTGGTCTTATGAGTTCTAATTAAACATATTTAGGTTCATTGCCTAGACTTTAAAGCAATAGTCCTGAAGTTATTCTTGGTAGGGAAGTGGGTACAGCACAGAAAGCAATGTGCTCAGAGCAAAAACTGAGGTACTCACTTTGCAAGCAGAGCAGACATCCAGGAGAGGTAAAGGTCACCTTAAATTGGCAACTCTTATGAAAGGTCACTGTAATTACAGAGCTGATTTCTGCCCATTTGTTTCAACAGGCATGAAGCCACAGAAGGACACTACTTCTCAAGTTTCTGCAGTTTCTCATGACAATGCAGTCATGCATCCCATTCCCCACTGCCTCCGCACAGTCAACTAAAGCTTTAAGCCAGGGGTTTGTGGCCAAGAATTCAGAGAAATGCAGAAGAACAAAGTAAGTGAGAGGCAACAGGAAGACGAAGAGCTGAGAATACCACAAAAGACTGGAATTAACAGTGAAATAGAAACTAAAGCTGAAAACAAGCAAATACATGAAGCTCCAGTGGAAAAGAGAGGCATACATAGCAAAGGGTAGCAAAAGTGATTCTTAATTTCTTGTTTTTAAGCATAAGATTGATATTATTTGACTACTACTGGCTGACAGCTTTGCAGTTGTCAACACTACAGAAACCCACATAAGACTTGACTTTATTGTAAAAGATTTTCTGGACATGGAAGGGATAGGAATTTTTCTTAAGATACTATAGCAGCATAGAAAAAAAATTAAATGGTTGTATCATCCATCTACTACAGACTTTAGAAGATTTGTAAATGTTTATAGTTTTTTTACTGTCTAATACAGTGCTTATTAAAATTTCTGCTAAATATTTCATTGCTTAACACTCATGGAAACTGTGTGCGTTAAGCAAAAGATTATGAAGAAAAAAAAGGTTACACAATGTTTAGCCACTAAATTACACGCATCTGTATTCTTTGGTATCTAATTAAACTTCCTGAAAAACCTTTCCAACTGCTGTAATTTAGACATCTTACAGAACAATTAAAAGTTGCCTTAACTGTTCAAGTTCAAGTTGTTGAAAAGCCCGGCTTCATAAGCCTGTTTACATTTTCAACTATTAAGATGGGCATGTTAAGACTTACTACTTTTTTAATTCGTTCTACTCCCACCCATACCACATCATTCCCATTGATTAAAACTATGCTACTCCACTCCTGCCCACTCAACACATCATCGTTATGGGCAGCAGTTACCCATCCCTCAGGCAGATCAGTCCATCTTTGCAAGCTTGCATTTCTTGCTAACTTATAAGCCACAAGTCCCATGGAACAGAGATAGTTATTTAGGACATGTTTTTCTCAGACATAGCTGAAGCTTTTTGGCACCATGGCAATATTTAACCACAAACCATGTCAATCAGCAGCACTGCCATCACAACTCCTCAGTCAAGACTGAGGACTCCAAGCTTGTGGTTATTATGCTTCCAAAACAAAACAAAACAAAAATATAAAGTGGTACATCTTAGAGTCATTTCTGTTTCCTAGATCATGAACAGGTCTAATGTAGGGCACAATTTTGCCTTCGCCTCTTTTATTTCACTTTGCCCAAACCCTTGTAGAATAGCAGAAATTAAAATCTAGTATTTCACTGACCTAAAAGATTTTTATTCTTTTACTTGTCAGACTTAGTGCATCTGTACAATTCACCTAGAAGATTAAGGAGCCTCAGAAGCTATTGCTTAGATTAAGCAGTAGCTCTTACTGTAAGCTTCTTATTCTCAATGTTTCCATCCTGTACTCTATCCACATGATTAAACAATAAGTATATTATATCTTTCAGTACATCAGTTCAAGTCCCATCACTGTCAGCCTACTTCTGACGTTGCCCATTGCAGCGAGACTTGGTCTCTGTCCTTTATGCAGGCAGTGCATTTAGTCCAATTTTCAAGCGTTCTAGAAAATTGTCGTGTTCAGTGATGCCTGCATTATTTCATATGCTGCTTGTAACAACAACGGCATTTGCTGCCACTTTCTGCTTCTTTCAGTACAAAAGGTCTATAGCGAGGTACCAGGCAATCCCATTACTTGAATTACGAGCGGCACTAGGTGGATCTACTCACCCAAGCAGAATAACATAGCCATTAGTTTTAAGGGAGTCTACTGCTATGGGAAATAAGCATTATCCCATCCACAGGCTTTGAATATTTTCCAAAAAACACCTAGACCAAGGAAACACTACTACAAATCCTACTGGAAGAAGGCAGTTCAGTACTTTGGACAATGACAAAAATAAAACACCATGTAATGCATTTCTAATTCACCCCTTCATGGCCGGATCCTCAGCGGCTGAATCAGAAATTTAACAACTAATACAAAAAGGCAAACCTAGGAAGTACTTTCCTTTTAAATGTCTCAATAGGCCAAGAAGAATACTTTTTTTTTCACTTGGAACATACCTATCAGACAACAATAAATAGATTTTTCCTACCATTACCCACTAATTGTAAGTATTTTATGTTTTTAGTGTTCATTTAAATAAACTTGAGACTTTCGGATGTGCCAGAATCCTAAAACTTGCAGCAACTTAAAAAATAACATTCTTCAGGCCAAATTTTACCAAAGCCCAGTCATCCAGAGAGTCAAGGGTTTGTTTTGACCGGGTAATTAGAATTAGGTTGCAAAGAAACAAAATACAAACCTGAAGGCAACCCAAATATATTTGTAACAGTGAAATAAGCTCAGTAAATAGCATGTGGCAACTACCCATCCTTTCCCTAGCTCAGAGGAAGCTTCGTCCCCACATTGCTGTTAGTAACAGAGTAAAGCCAGAAGCTGGGCAGTACAGCCTAGCGAAGAGAGATTAGAATTAAAAATCTTTAAAACCCAAAAAATGATACTAAAAACTTTGTATTTGGCTTTGATCTGTTGTACACAAAGTCCAACCGTTCCAACAGCTAAGTACTTAACCATGACAAATCACTTCTTGTCAACTCTACAAGGACTAAAAGGTCTAACAAACAATACTGCCATTGGAAAAGCCAAGAAAATAAGCCTTGAGCAGCTGTTGGTTATCTAACAGAAAACAGCTGCATTCCAGATTTCCTTGACACAATGAACAGAATAAAAGGAAAACAAATAGACAAAAAGAAAAAAAAAACCACTAAAAACAACCTCCTGCAGCACAATGGTAGTAAAACCATATTATTCATACACTTTGGGTCTTACATGGCTTCCTCTGTCAGATCCGTTACCAAGAAACATCGTTTCCACTTAAACTTTTAATCATTTAAACCAAAAGCTTGAATGTGTTTTCCTTGCTAACAACTCCCACTGCCTGCCTTTTTAGAAGCAGAGGAGCAGCCACTTCTTGGCCTTTTCACTCGGGCAAACTGCAACAGCACAAAAATACACCGGAAGCCCAAACTGAGGTGGAATAATTGTATCTTCAGGATCATTTTCAACCCTGCGTATACACTTTTCTGAGTCCTGCAAAGTCTCTGGTACGTGGAACCAGAATAAATGGCGGGCTTCACTTTTGTAAGAAAAATCCAACAAAAAGACTGCAGTCAAACACTGAGAGAAACAAGTGGGAAGAACAGTAGGAGAACAGGTAACTCAGTATTTAGGAAGACTAAATTGAACCAAAAGCACTGAAATTGCTGAGTTATAATAGACTGTGAAAAGTGAAGAAACTCCACAGTGATTGATGAAAACAAAACAGGTGAGAAAAGGAGGTGAGGGAAAAATAAAGAGAGGTACAACCTGTTCAGTATTCCCAAATCATGAATCCCATACAGAGGTCTGCAAGACAACGGTGGGATTGTGCCTCCTAATTATTCCAGGCACAGAACTCCTCACAGCATGCAGTCCTCACGAATATTACTCCAGATCATCATTTCCTATTTTATCCTGTCTCAGAACAGTCATCCTTCACTCTGTTCTCAGACCTCGCACTGGTAGTCCTCTCTAAAATCTCTCCCCATAGTCCTCTCAAAGCAGAGGGCTGCAGCAACTCAGCTGGGGAGAAAAGAGAAACTATCTTAAAGAAAAACACTACTGTTTTTCTGAGGTTTTCGGGGGGTTTGTGTGACAACTTTTAATCTTCAAAAAATGTTAACGCTTGTAGAGCTTTGCACTGCTCTACAGTTTCAGATTTCTATCTGTGTACAAGGCTAATAGTTGCTTTTAGTTTTAAATGAAAACTGAAATCATGATTTGATAACTGAATGAAGTTTCAGCCAAAAGGCAGAACTAGCAAACTGGAAAGCTCAAGGCTTAACAGCACTCTGCAGAAAGCACCATAACACGACAGCTGTTCAGAGTGACTCAACTTCTTCCCAAAAGGAGCTAAGCACAAGCCAGTCTGAAAAACTGCTGAATTCAGTCTGATTTTGTCTAGGGTTTGAGCTGCAGAGTACCTAGGAGAATGGTGTCCCGCAACCCAAGGCTGAGCATTGACCTAAGATCCGTAGGAGTGCTAACCTTCACGTTGCTTCTATCCATTATCTCAGTGGGGAGTCATTCCAAGAAATTACAAACAGCTTTTGCAGATTTAAGGGTCCTACAGCCATTCACAGCACAGAGATTGCATCTATTACCAGTGCCTCTCTCTGAGGCATCTACCAAGCTTCAGGAGAGACTCACAGCCACTTAAATCAAGTTGGTGGCCAGTCACAAGTGGTGTTCCCCAGGGCTCAGTATTGAGGCCAGTCTTGTTTAACATCTTTATCAATGATCTGAATCAGGGGATTGGAATGCACTCTCAGACAGTTTGCAGATGACACCAAATTGGGTGGGTATGTTAATCTGCTTGAGGGTAGGAAAGCCCTGCAGAGGGACCTGGACAGGCAGGATCAAGGGGCCAGTGTCATTTTTATGAGGTTCAACAAGACCAAGCGCCAGGTCCTACACGTCAGTGACAAGAACCCCATGCAAGTCTACAGACTTGGGAAAGAGTGGCTGGAGAACCAATCAGCAGAAAAGGAACAGGAGATACCAATTCACTGATGGCTAAACATCAGCCAGCAGTGTGCCCAGGTAGCCAAGCTGGTCAAACAGCACCCTGACCTGCATCAGAAATAGTGTGGCCAGCAGGACTAGAGAACTGATCATTCCTCTGTAACTAGTGCAGCCTCACCTCAAATACTGCATTCAGTTTTGGGGACATCAATACAAGGAGGATATTGAGATGCTGAAGTGGGTCCACAGAAGGGCAATGAAGCTAGTGAAGTGCTGGGAGAGCACGTCTTATGAGGAGCAGCTGAGGGAACTGGAGTGGTTTAACCTGGAGAAAAGGTGGCTGAGGGAAGACCTTACAGCTCTTTACAACAACCAGAAAAGAGGTTGTAGAGAGATTCACTTCCTTCTCCCAAGCTGCTAGTGATAGAAAAAGAGGAAAGTTGTGCCAGGGGAGGTTTAGCTTGCACATAGGAAAAATGTCTTCATTGAAACAGTGGTCGGATACTAGAACAGGCTGCCCAGGGAGGTGGTGGAGTTGCCATCCCTGTTAAAAAAAAAAAAAACCAAAACACAGATCTCACATTTGAAAACATGGTTTAGTGGCCACGGTGGTGTTGGGTGGATGGTTAGACTTCATGATCTTGTAGGTCTCCTTCAACCTTAATGCTTCTATGATTTCAGCACTAGTAACTTTAAAGCAGAGTCATTTGGCTTGTTGCTGAGGAAACACGTTGTTAGGCTTAGACCTGACGTTAGGACGCGAACCACGTATGCAAATGACAATGCATATTCATTAGAAATGCAAAGGAGAACATACAGTCAGATTAATCCTGAAATCTAAATCTCCATTTATCATGACCTACAGGCTTAAATTGTGCACATACAACTGCTTGGTCATCAGTGTGACTTTGGCTTACCTCATGTGAACTATAAATCAGCCAATATAAATGATTTTTCTATGTAACTAGTGTTACTATATTAGAAATGAAAATATTTATTGTAAAATCTTAGTCTTTCAGTTTCATTTCAAAGACAAGTCAAATATCTCTGGACTTGCCAGTCTACTCCAGCCACTTCAGGCTTTGAGAGCACCAGCATTCCTTTTTAATCTCTCTTGAAATAGATTAAGCTGTCAATACAACAAGTCCAGTTATTTATTTTTTTATTGATTTTCTGAAAAACTATTCAGCAAAAAGAATTTCTCTGAGGTCTGTTCTGCTGAATGGGGACAGCAAGTCCACAGTAATCTATGGCACTCAGTAGTAAGTGAAAAATGTCTTGTAGCCCACTTGTGTGAAAATCTACCAAACTGGATATGCCTACTCAGCTACTGGATGACTGAGTTTAGTTATGATGGTTTGAGTTAATTATTCACCATCAAATTTGTGAACTTCTATACTTAGGTTGTGGTTTGAAAGCATTGGCTGGGCTTTTCTGCGTGGAAAGGATTCTGATACAATTCATTTAAGGCAATTCTGCTCAAACTAAAACACGGTGCTGAAGAAAGTGAAGGGCTGCAAGGTCTACAAAGCAAGATTTGTTTCTTTTGGTTTGGGGGTTTATTTTGGTTAGCTTGTTTGTTGATTGGTTTGGGGGCCAGCCTGGAGTTTTTTGGGAGGCAAGGGCAATGACAGGAGAGAATGTCGATCTGTTTTTAGAATGAAGCCTAACAATAGCTATGAAAAAGCACCAAGTTTGGAGACGTTTCCTTTCAGAAGTTCTAACAAAATAGCAGTAGTTTTCGAACACGTTTGTGATGGGGATTTTAGCAGCAATGACAGCCTAGGCCTTCTCCTTCCCCCGAGTTCTTCAAGTTCCTGTCTACTCACCTGTTTGCTGTCACCTTCGCGTTGTCCCAAACAAACAATTTATGGGGCCTTTCTGTGAATCTGAACAGTGAGGTGAGATGCTAGGAGTTTCAAAAAGGCAGAAGAGATTCTTTGACTTTCCAAATCTGGTGACAATACGCTGCAGCACTGAAAACAAGTGGTGGGATGCAGGAAGAAAAGGCACAGGAACTGCTCAAGAGATAAAAAACTGCCAAGAAAAGCTTCCTCTGTATCACAGCTTCCAAGATGGTTATTTAACCTAATTAAGCTCCGACAGCACAGGTCCCCAAAGACTATTTATTGAGGTTTTTTTGGTGATCTGCGGATTCACTGAATGGGAAATCTCAGGGAAGAAAAGAGGAAGCTGCTGAAAGTCAGAATATCTTGCAGGATTACCTGGGGAGCTACGTGGTCCATGCTCACCCGGGAGCCTTACAAGGCGAAAAAAACAGAAGTCGTGCCCAGCCCGCGCCAAGCTCAGACAGCGCAGCTGCTTTAGCTGCTTCAGCTGCCAGGGGGCAAAAAAAATATAGTGGTAACAGTGCGGCAGCAGAGGAGGACCAGGCTACAGTCACCACTGCACATGGATGTTGGAACTCAAACACAGAGGCCCCCCAACAAGGTGAGGCTGTGCAGGTGACGGGCTGCCAGGAATGCAGCACTCTTTTGCGTTTTCCTGGCTGCGTATGGTGCCTGCCTGACCAGGCAGCACAGTTGCAAGATGAACTAGAGAGGCTCAGGAGAATTAGAGAGGCTGAAATAGAGGTACACTGGTGGAGCCAGGCTCAGCAGTCCGGACAACAGCTAAATAGTAATATGACATCCTTCTCCACAAAGAAGAGAAGGGTCCTAGTTATTGGAGACTCGCTCCTGAAAGGGACTGAGGGCCCAATATGCAGAGCTGACCCTCATCACAGGGAAGTC